>JALGBA010004045.1:0-95832 GCA_023970755.1 Azemiops feae | reverse complement strand
CTCCACCTCCTCTTTTATTTGGTCTGTTTCTTTTAAATAATTTAAATCCCTCTAGCCTTGTGTTCCATTTGTGGGTTTCATCCCACCATGTTTCCGTAATGGCAACAATATCATATCTGCCCTCATTAGCCTGAATTTCTAATTCACCCTGTTTGCTGTTCATACTCTGTGCATTGGTGTAGGTGGCCTTTTCCATTAAGTTTTCTAATGAAGCCAGAACTTCTTATTGGCTAAACCTTTGCAAAGCTGTTACAGGTAGTCTTCAATTTACAACCGCAATTGTGCCCAAAATTCCTGTTGCTAAGTGAAAAAATTGTTAAGTGAGTTTTGCCCATTTTACAACCTTTCTTGCCACAGTTGTTAAGTGAATCACTACAAGTGTTATGTTAGTAACACAGTTAAGTGAATCTGGCTTCCCCATTGACTTTGTTTGTCAAAAGGTGGCAAAAGGGGATCACATGACTTCGGGAATGTCACTGCAGCCGTCATAAATACATGCCAGTTGCCAAGCATCCAAGTTTTGATCATGTGACCACAGGGATGCGGCAACAGTTGTAAGTGTGAAAAACGGTCACGTCGCTTTTTTCTTAAAGCCATCATGAAGGAACTGCTCATTTTGTTCAACCTGACATTCCTTTCCTTCTCTTGTGTCAAACGGATGTCCTTGAAGGTCTTCTTTCAATTTTGAGAAAAAGGCAAATGCTGCATGCTATCAACTCTGAATGCCATGCCAGTTGGGGTAAGAGCATGTGATCACACTTTATAGTTGCATCTTGGATGGCTCATGAGATATGAAGCCCAAGGTTGTCATGGTTACAGCAAAATTTTCTCCTTGAACTTTGAAACTCTGCTTAACTATTGTTTCAAAGTTTTGAGAGCTGCAGTATAGTGCACTGAGCTGATAAATTTGTCAGGCTCAAGGAAATCCATTGAAAAATACCCTCTGCAGCCCCAACAACTATAACCAGTTTTATTCATTATTTATTATAATAAAAAATTAATATAGCCACTGAATTCACAAATAGATGGCTCTGGGCAGCTTACAATATTTTTAAAAATCCACCATATAATACAAATCCATACAATAGAAAAACCAAAAGCACCCACCTCCCCTAATGGTAACAGCAACACAATCAGATCAGGTTTTGTCTGCAGGCCTGCTGACAAAACCATGGTTTTAGGACTTTTTTGGAAAAGCAACAGGATGGGGGACAAATGTACTTGTGATTGGGGGAATAATGTTCCATAAAAAAGGGACCACCACGAAGTTTTTCTGCCAAGTCTAGATTTTGATTTTTTTTTCTTTTGTTGGTGAAGCTTTCAGATTATATTGCCTCTACCTCAATTCACAATAACTCTGCCAACTGAAGTGAAAGAACAGATGCTCCCAAACATACTGGAACTTCTAGCACAGGGGTAGGCAACCTTGGCTCTTTTATGACTCGTGGACTTCAACTCCCAGAATTCTGGGAGTTGAAGTCCACAAGTCATAAAAGAGCCAAGGTTGCCGACCCCTGTTCTAGCACATCAGTACTGCCATCTATTGGTGATGTATTACTTTGCAGGCATTATTTTTCATTATACTGTATCATCTTATGCAAATAGCTGAGGAAAGAAGGGAAGCGAAAGGCAAGGGAGAAAGAGAAAGATACACCCAACTGAATGCAGAATTCCAGAGAATAGCTAGAAGAGATAAGAATGACTTCTTAAATGAACAGTGCAAAGAAATAGAAGAGAACAATAGAATAGGGAGAACCGAGATCTCTCAGAAAATTGGTAGATATGAGGGACGTTTCCATGCAAAGATGGGTCAGATAAAGGACCCAAATGGCAGGTGACCTAACATAGGCAGACAGAGATTAAGAAAGTGGCAAAATTACACAGAAGAAACTGTACAAGAAAGTCTTACGCATCCCTGATTAACCCACGATGGGGTGGTCATAGACCTCGACCAGACATCCTAGATGTGAGTGAAATGGGCCTTAGGAAACTGAGCACACAAAGCATATTGACGGTGATAGTATTCCAGCTGTCTATTCAAAATCTAAAGACGTGCAGTAAAAGTGCTTCCTCATTTGACCAGCAAATTTGGAAAACTCAACAGTGGCATAGTATTGGGAGAGGTCAATTTACATTCCAATTCCAAGAAATGCAATGACACAGATGTTCAACTATCGCAACCATTGCACTCATGTCACATGCCAGTAAGTTATGCTTAAATCCTACAACTAGGACTCCCGCAGTATGTGGATCGAGAACTTCCAGAAGTACAGGCAGGATTTCGAAGAGGCAGAGGAACTAGAGATCAAATTGCCAACATACGCTGGATTATGGAGAAAGCTAGGGAGTTCCAGAAAAACATCTACTTCTGCTTCACTATGCTAAAGCCTTTGATTGTGTGGATCACAACAAATTGTGGCAAGTTCTTAAAGAGATGGAAGTACCAGACCATCTTATTTGTCTCTTGAGAAACCTATATGCGGGTCAAGAAGCAACAGTGAGAACTGGACACGGAACCACTGACTGGTTCAAAATTGGGAAAGGAATCCGGCAAGGCTGTATACTGTCGCCCTGCCTATTTAACTTATATGCAGAGCACATCATGAGAAAGGCAGGGCTAGATGAATCAAAAGTTGGGATTAAGATTGCCGGGAGAAATATCAGCAACCTAAGATATGCAGATGATACCACTCTAATGGCAGAAAGTGAAGAGGAACTAAAGAGCCTCTTGATGCGGGTGAAGAAGGAGAGTGCAAAAGTTGGCTTGAAACTCAACATTAAGAAAACCAAGATCATGGCATCCGGCCCTCTCAATTCCTGGCAAATAGATGTGGAAGAAATGGAGTTAGTGACAGATTTATCTTCCTGGGCTCCAGATCACCACAGATGGGACTGCGCCCAGAAATTGAAAGACGCTTGCTCCTGGGAGGAAGCTATGGCAAATCTAGACAGCATACTAAAAAGCAGAGACATCCACCCGGCCAACAAAAGTACGTATAGTCAAGGCATGGTTTTCCCAGTTGCAATGTATGGCTTGAAAGTTGGACCATAAAAAGGCTGAGCGCAAAATAATTGAGGCCTTTGAACTATGGTGCTGGAGAAGACTCCTGCGACTCCCTTGGACTGCAAGGCGATCAAACCGGTCAGTCTTAGAAGAGATCAACCCTGACTGCTCTTTAGAAGGCCAGATCCTGAAGTTGAAACTCAAGTACTTTGGCCACCTAATGAGAAGGAAGGACTCACTGGAGAAGAGCCTAATGCTGGGAAAGATTGAGGGCAATAGAAGAAGGTGACGACAGAGAATGTGGTGGCTGGATGGAGTCACTGAAGCAGTAGGCGTGAGCTTAAATGGACTCCAGAAGATGGTAGAGGACAGGAAGGCCTGGAGGAATGTTGTCCATGGGGTTGCGATGGGTCGGACACGACTTCGCAACTAACAACAACAACAAAGTCCATTAAAACCATGGGGTGGGGAAGTGGGGGAAAGGGCAGAGTCCAAATAACCCGAGGCCTCAGAGAAAAGGCAAACTAAACACATTTCTTCAACTTAAAGGAAAGTTTTCGCAACCCGTCCCTAATAAAATGCAAGCAGGGAGCAATCCGGTTGGAAGCCCTCTAGTTAGCACGGCTAGAACAAGAACACCGATTGCCATCTTCGTGAGGAGAGAGGCTTGCGCAGGAAACACAGGGTCTCTTAGGATGCCCAGAGCGAACAAAAGCCTCCCATTTGGGAAAGGCGCACTTGCGGCTTCTGATTGCCTGCCAAAGAGCAGGCCACAATCAAGAGGCTGGTTCTTCGTGAGCTTCCAGTCTCAGCGGCAAGATTCCCTAGGAACACATCACGCCTACAGAGGACAAGATTTTGCCAAGGGGTTATTCTAACCTGCTCTTCAGAACTCCTAAGAGACGTGTGTGGAGGTGAGGAGCCTTGAAAAAGTTCTTGAGGGCTGGGAAAGTAGAGACAACGCTTCATGCCAGATGTCAACGAGCCCTTTTAAAGCATCTTGCAAGTGTGCACACGTTTTTCACCAATATGCTCCGTTGGTTGCGTGAGTTAAACGTGGAACAAGCATCAAAGGTGGACTGGCACAAGGACCAGCAACCCAACACCCCCCCCCCCGGTAGGAAAGCTGGGACAGCGCAAAGGTTCAAGGCACAATCTAGTGGGAGCTTCTCCTGTGCAGGTGCTGCTTCCCCTTTAAGGAGGCTTTAGCCGGAGAACTGCCAGCTAGGTTTTGCTCTCGCTCTGCAGAACAGCCTTTCAGCCTTTTCACATGTCTGGAAATGCAATTCCAGGCACCACTACCCACCCCCATTTCAGCAGAGCCTGCTGGTGGGGTGATGCGAATTACAGCTCTACATGGGGCTGTAGGAAGACAGCACCCCCCCCCCCCGAGAAGAATATTGTATTTCCCCAAAGGATCTTAAAGGCAGAAAAGCAGGCCCAGTTTTTATTAATAGCCCCAAGCAGAAACTAAGCAGGCCAGCTCTGTAGAAATGCAGATTTGATAACCCCATTCAGAAAGACTGAGGCCCCATTCATGAGCAAATACTACTGGGCAGAAGCCCATTCAAGACAAAATATTTTGAAATCCCTTGCAGCAAAACTGATAGCTAACAATAGCAGAGTGATAGGATTAGAACCAGCAACCCCTCACCCATCCAACACAGGACATAGCCATCAGCCCCAGCCCCAGGGAAGCAGGACATGACATTTAGGACATAATAGGATTAACCCACCACCATCAGAATACTAAAAGGGCACACTGAACCTCAGGTCAAAGTTCATGCCACAGGAACAGGAACAACTCCAAACACAAAAGCCCAAGAAGGTATAAAAAACCACCACTCCCAGCACCATGTGGTCAGCCACCCCAGAAACATGCTGCTGTCACTGAAGTTTCTGGCAACTAAATAAACAAAACCTTCTTTCTAAAGCAGTCTCCATTTTGTTTATTCCCGGCTTGGACTGGACCCTGATGAAGATTTTTCTTTCAACAGGGCTACCCTTGAAGAGCACTGGGAAGCTGCAACTGGTGCAGAGTGCAGTGGCAAGGGCAGTCTTTGGGGACCCTAGAGTGGCCCATATTACACCACTGCTCTGTGAGCTGCACTGGCTGCCAGTTTGCTTCCTGGTACAATTCAAGGTGTTGGTTATTACCTATAAAGCCTTGCATGGCATGGGTCTAGGTTACTTGAGGAATTGTCTCGCCGCTATGGGACAGGCCCACCCCACCCATGCCAGCAGAGGAGGTATGTTGCGGATCCATCAGTCAAGGAATTGTGGCTGGCAGCCAGCCCTTTGAAACATCTTGCTCCTTGAGGTGAGATTGGCTCCCACCCTCCTGACCTTCTGTTAAGGACCTGAAGACCTGGCTCTGCCAGTTGGCTTGGTGGGCCCAAATGGGGGACCATCATGCTGGAGGTGGTTGATGGACCAATAGCAGCTCCCCCTCCCCCCCATACATTCTGCTCCATTCCGCCCCATCTTTTAGTTATAATTTGTACTTTTATTATGATTTTATTGTGATTTTATACATCTCTATGGTTTCATTTTGATGTTGTAAGCTGCCCAGAGTCACCTTGCAGAAAGATGGGTGGCAAACAAATTTAATAACAATAAAATATAGTGCAACGCAGTCTGGAGAGCAGCAGGTTGGGAGAAGGTGCTGTAAGTACAATGTGTCTCTTGTTTCAGCCCATTAATCTGGTGGGTTAGAAGAATCCAGTTGCCTGTCTTGCTCCTTCTTTGAGCTTACCCTCCCCCTCCCAAGACTCCACTGATTGGGAGATACTAATCAACAGTTGCCAGTTTCTGCGCATACTTCTATAGAGAAGTCCTGTGACTTCATCTAGTGCAAATATGGAGGGTGATAGGCAGAGGGAAGTAAATGTTCAATTACCTCAATATTTGCTGTACGGTTTCCAGAAAACTATAAAACCAATAAAGTGACTAAATTAGTAGACCACCGAAACGCTGTGGACATAGTATACTTAGACTTCAATAAGGCATTTGACAAAGTAGACCACAACCTGCTGCTTAATAAGCTAGAAAAATTTGGGATAGACAACAACACCATCAGATGGCTCTGTAGCTGGCTGACAAACCGTACTCAGCGAGTAGTCCTCAATGGTACTACATCCACATGGAGAGAAGTAAGCAGTGGGGTACCACAAGGCTCCATCTTAGGCCCAGTACTCTTCAATATCTTCATTAATGACTTAGATGAGGGAATAGAAGGGGAACTCATCAAATTTGCAGATGACACCAAACTGGCAGGAATAGCCAACACCCCAGAAGACAAGCTCAGGATCCCAAAAGTTCTTGACAAACTTGAACAATGGGCCCTATCCAACAAAATGAGTTTCAATGTGAAGAAAAGCAAAGTCTTACATTTAGGCAGGAAAAATCAAAGGTACAAGTACAGATTAGGCGAGACCTGGCTCAAAAACAGCAACTGTGAGAGGGACCTTGGAGTCCTAGTGGACGATCACTTGACTATGAGCCAGCAGTGTGCAGCCGCTGCCAAAAAAGCTAATACAATCCTGGGTTGTATAAACAGAGGCATAGAATCACGATCACGTGAAGTATTAGTACCGCTTTATAAAACCCTACTAAGACCACACCTGGAATACTGCAACCAATTTTGGTCACCATACTACAAAAAAGATGTTGAGACCTTGGAAAAAGTTCAGAGAAGAGCAACTAAAATGATCAAAGGCCTGGAGACTAAAACATATGAAGAACGGCTGTAGGACTTGGGTTTGGCCAGTCTAAAGAAAAGAAGAAATAGGGGTGACATGATAGCAGTGTTCCAGTATTTGAGGGGCTGCCACAGAGAAGAGGGGGTCAAACTATTCTCCAATGCACCAGAGGGCAAGACAAGAAACAATGGTTGGAAACTGATCAAAGAGAAAAGCAACCTGGAATTAAGGAGAAACTTCCTGACAGTGAGGACAATTAACCAGTGGAACAGCTTGCCTTCAGAAATCGTGGGCGCTGCATCACTGGAGATTTTAAAGAAGAGACTAGACAGTCACTTGTCTGAAATGGTATAGGTTCTCCTGCTTGATCAGGGGGCTGGACTAGAAGACCTCCAAGGTCCCTTCCAGCTGTATTCTATTCTATTCAATTCTAGTTCATCTCCTTATCACTTCCCAGGAGCTCTGAAAATTTGTACAGTATATTGCAGGCTCCCTTTGTCTATATTTAGACATTGTAAGAAGTATCCCACCATAAACAGAAAATCTATACAGAGGGAAGAAAGCAGAGTAATAAGCAATTTTTTTTTTTTTAAGGCTCAAGTGGAGTAAATCAGGTAATTTTATGTTCTTGTGTGTTAAAAATGAATTCCCAACAACATGAAACTACCTAATTCACAGAACAGTTGTGGTTCGTACCTGTGCCAAAATGCTACAATGCTTCCTGCATGTGCCCGACCAGAACAGCCATTTTGATTGGTCCCAAGGTCATCCACCAGCTTCTGACAAAGTCCATGTGGGAAGCCAGATTTGCTTAACAACTGTGTTATTAACAACTGCAAGTGATTTGCTTAATAACCATGGCAAAAAAGGTTGTAAAATTGGGTGTGACTCACTTAACAGCTGCCTTGCTTAACAATGGAAATTATGGTTTTACTTGTCACAAATTGAGGACTACCTGTAGAAGGAGGAGGAGGAGAAGAAGGAAAAACAGGAGAAAGGCAGCGGCAGCAGCATAGCTGACAAAACTAGCAGTGCAACATGGCACTTAGAGTGGAGAAGGAGGAAAAGGAGGGGAAGTAAAGTTAAAGTTCAGTAAAGTTAAAGAAGTAAAAAGGAGAAGGAGGCAGAGAAGGAGAAGGAATGTTGGCAGCGGGAGGGCTGAGAATGGTAGTGGCAACAAAGTCAGCTGTGCAGTGGGACAGGTGAGAAGGGAGAAGGAGAAGGAAAATGAGGACAGGAGAAAGGCACAGGTAGCGCACACGATTGAGAGAGAGTAAGAAGGAGAATTTACTATTTTTCCATACCTTTTTACATTAACTGTGAGCTGAGACTTTTTTTTCTCTTCTTCCCCCTGTGGATTACAAACTGTATCTTGAGGGTGACCTAATTTGTATTTAAGTTTTGTTTCAACACAAAATTAGAAATATTGCTAAAAAATAAGACCCTGCCTTGGAACTACTGGGAGCATTTGAGAATTTACTACTTTTCTATACCCTTTTACATTAACTAACTTTTTCTTCTTCCCTCTGTAGCTTAGTGGATTACAAACTGTATCTTGAAGGCAACCTGATTTTTAAAGAATTGAGACTTTTTTCCTTTTTTTTTCTAAGGTGGATTACAAACTTTTTAAAAAGGACTGTTCAAAAATAAAAACCCTGCATAAAACCAATTTTTAAAAGAAAGTAGAGACCAAAGGGTTCAAAATTAGAAATACTGCTAAAAAATAATTCCCTGCCTTGGAATTGGAATTGGAAATCTTCACGACCTTCAGAACCTAATTCCAAGCAAAAACCACTAGATAAACAATTATATAAGGAGGTAGGGAGTAAAGAGAAAGAAGAAAGAAAAAAAGAAAAACATAATGAGGTAGACAGTGATGGGAAGGATGGAAAACTCAGTTACAAAGTAGGAGATATAAGAAACATACCTATGACCCATAAAGGACTCAAATGCTTGTACACTAATGTTCAACATTTAGGGAATAAACAGGGTGAACTTGAAGGACTAGTACACAAAGGCAGTTATGATACAGTTGCCATTACCGAAACTTGGTGGGATGAAACTCATGACTGGAATGTACTGATGGAAGCATACAAACTATTCAAAAGAAACAGACCTAACAAAAGAGGAGGTGGAGTTGCATTATATATAAAAAATCACTACATCTCTACAGAAATGCACAAAATCAAGGATGAAAACCACCTAGAATGCATATGGGTCAATATAAAAGGAAAAAAGAATAACATTGCTATAGGCATATACTACAGGCCACCCAACCAAGCAGAAGAAATAGATGAACTTTTTGCTAATCATTTAACAAATATATGTAGGAAACACACTATACAGTAGAAATGGGACAGTTTAACTACCCAGATATCAACTGGGAGGCAAACTCTGCAGCAAGTGGGAGATTGAACAGATTCCTAACCAACCTAGCTGACAACTTTGTCATCCAAAAGATAGAGGGAATACAAGCCTATATTAAAGAAAGTGCTTTGCCAAAAGTCCCGGAGAACATTCGGAATATATTAAACCAGAAAATATCGATGATGGAGATTACAGAAGCTATAAAAAGGCAAAAAAAAGATAAAACCCCGGGTCCAGATGGTCTTCCTGCAGAATTTTATATAGCATTACAGGACTTATTAAGCCTGATTTTGAAGGAACTGTGTAATGAATTTTTTTCAGAGACTAAAATACCAAATTCATGGATGGAAGCTAATATTACTTTGATACCCAAAGAAGATACTGATCCTACACAAATAAAAAACTTTAGACCAATATCGTTATTAAATGTGGACTATAAAATCTTTGCGTCAATAATGGCAGAAAGAATGAAGAAATTTTTGATTGAATGTATTCATGTAGACCAAAACGGTTTTTTACCCAAAAGACAAATAAAAAATAACTTAAGGATTATTTTAAACGTTTTGGAATATTATGAAAACCATCCAGGGAAACAGACGGCATTGATATTTCTTGATGCGCAAAAAGCATTTGATAATTTAAATTGGCAATTTATGTTTCAGCAGTTGATGGAAATGGACTTTGGTAATAATTTTATAAATGCAATTCAAGCAATCTATAATAAACAAACAGCTAGGATATTGTTTAATGGAGACTATACAGAAAGCTTTGATATAAAAAAAGGCACAAGACAGGGATGTCCACTATCCCCATTGCTATTTATCTTAACACTGGAAGTACTTGCTAGGAATATCAGGCAGGACACGGAAATAAAAGGACTGGAGATAAAAGACCAAAAATATAAATTACAAACTTTTGCAGAAGATCTGGTTTTTATCATGGAGGAACCACTAGAAACAACTACTAAGTTATTGCAGAAAATAGGAAAATTTGGAGAAGTGGCGGGTTTGAAAATAAATAGAGAAAAGACTAAGGTTTTAACAAAAAATTTAACAGATAAACAGAAAACGTATTTTACAAAAAGGACAGATTTGCAAATAGTTAAAAAAGTGAAATATCTAGGCATCTACCTAACATCAAAATGTACAACATTAAAAGAAGATAATTATGAAAGATTGTTGAAACAAATAAAATTAGATTTGGAAAAGTGGAAAAACCTCCAGCTATCACTGCTAGGAAGAATAGCGACTGTGAAGATGAGTATTCTACCGAAATTACACTTTTTGTTTCAAACAATTCCTGTAAAATTGGGAAAGACGTTTTTTGATGATTTAAATACAACAATATTAAGATTTGTATGGCAAGGGAAAAAAGCACGAATTAAAGTCAAAATGTTACAAGAAGCTAAAGATAGTGGAGGATTTGGACTACCGGATTGGAGACTTTATTATCAAGCAGCTATCTTGACATGGATTAAAGAATGGATAACGCTGAGAAATAAAAGACTTCTTTATTTAGAGGGGCATGATCTACAATTAGGTTGGCATGCCTTTCTGTGGTATGGAAAAAATAAAATACACAGATATTTCCAAAACCATGCTATAAGGAATGTACTGCTTTTAGAATGGGAGAGAATAAAACAAAAAAAATTATATTAAAATACCGGAATGGCTTTCAACAATGGAAGCTTTTGCTTACCCAAATTTAATTAATTATGACAAACTCGTTACATATAAAGACATTTTGGATAAGGACGGAAAACTTAAAGACAGGCAAGATTTACAACAACAAGGCATTGATTTATCATGGTGGCCTTACAAATTCAAACAAGTTATGAGAAAGACTTAAAAACAATGGGATTTTATAAAGAACAGACAGAATTTGATCAAACACTTTTGAAAACAGATGAAAATCTGATTAAGAAACTCTATCGATTTCTGCTAAGTCGGAAGATGGAAGAAGAACAAGTAAAAGAGACAATGATAGTTTGGGCAAAAAACTTTGGATACTCTATAGAATTAGAAGTTTGGCAAAAGCTATGGGATAGAAATATTAAACTGACTAAAGCAGCTTCATATACAGAAAATTTATATAAAATGTTTTATAGATGGCATATGACACCAGTAAGATTAGCGAAAATGTTTAAAAATGTCTCGAATAATTGTTGGAAATGTAAACAAAATCCAAGTACTTATTATCATATCTGGTGGGTATGTCCTAGTGCAAAGAAATTCTGGTTTAAGATCCATATATGGCTGGAAAAGATGACTAAAATACAGATAGAATTTAAGCCAGAACTGTTTCTGTTAGGAATACTAGGATCTAACTATGGGAAAGAAAATGAGTATTTAATATTACATATATTGACAGCTGCGAGAATAGCATTTGCCCAATATTGGAAAAATGAAAATGTACCATCAGATGAGATTATAATTAGGAAAATTTTAGATTGTGCAGAAATGGACAGACTAACCTTAGAGATTAAAGAGAAAGAAGACTCAGTCTATTTTAAAACATGGGAAAACTTTTATCAATGGTTGGAAAAACGATAGCGAGAAATGATTGTGAAATCTATTAAGATGATTGATGTTTACTAATTAATTGATATGTTTTATAATTACAGTTATTTGTGTTGACTTCAGCTATCTTTATATATTAACTATTCCCACTGAATATTTATAGCCGGACGATAGTTTGTTTGCTAAAGCTTGAACTGTTATTGGGGGTAACCCCTTTGTTGTATGTACCCCCATCCCAATCCTTTCCTTATACCCCATTACCTATATTGACCCTTTTTTGTACCTATCCCTATCCCAACCCTATCCTTCAATCCTACCCTGAACCCTATTACCTATATTGACCCTTTTTTCCCCTTACCCTTATAAAACTTAATAAAATATTGTTAAAAAAACACAAACAAAAGATAGAGGAGGGAACTAGAGGAAAAGCTATTCTGGACCTAATTCTTACTAACATAAAAGTAATAGAGGAAGTTGAAGTTGCCAGAAGTTTGGGTGAGAGTGACCACATCATATTGAAATTCAATATAATGCAAACACAAGCAATAGAATATAATCCAACCAGTGTCTTAAACTTTAAAAGAGCTGATTTTAACAAACTCAGAGCCTAGGAAAGATTCCATGGATGAAAATCCTAAAGGGGAAAACGACTCAAGAAGCATGGGAAACACTGAAAAATATGATCATAGAAGTCCAGTCCGACTTCCGGTTCCGGTTCCGGCACACGCAGTCGCACGGAGAGATCCTTCTCTCCCACCGGCTGTTTTCCCTCCACCGGTAGACCCTCAATCGGGTCGAAAGTCGCCCTGGAGGGGCGACCACCATTGAGGAGGCCCTCGTTTGACTGGGGAAGGGTGGCAGCTCCTTCCTCAGTCTGAGCCAGCTCCTTAGGGCCGTCGGAGAAAAGATCGGCCAGTAAAATGGACGATCACTTTGCTGTACCAGCCGAAAGTCAGAAGAACAACTAAGCATAAAGAACCCCCGTGGAGAATCCGGGTGAGACCTTTCCTCCCCCTTCTTTCCCTAATTACTCTCCTGTAAAAAGCTTTTGTATTTGAATTACTTCCCTGCTGTGAGAGAGCAGCGTTTGGGCACTTGGGAAAAACAGCTTTGGGAATTGAAAAACAACAACAAACCAATTAATTTTTTATTGACTATTCAACTCCTGGAATACTGAGGGAGCCTGAAAACATTTCTATTTTTGATTATTACTATTATAATTACGCTATTCACTATTTTGGAGAGGCCTCTCTTCTTTATTTTTTTAATGTGAAAAATAAAAAATCTATTAACTTGGAAAGAAAGACCTTATAGCCTGCTGAGGACATCTTGTGATGAAAAGTGTTACTGCAACTGTATATTTTTTTTCATTGCTGGAGGATGGCTTTAACCTTCAAAGGATGATAAGAGTAAGATAATTGAAACAGCTGTGTGGTGATTTGGTTTACTAAGAATTGGAGGTGAATATTTGTTGACTTTTATGAAATATAGCCCTCACTAAAAGATTAAAAGATCCTTTCACTACTGACATGGAGGTACCTAACACACAGCTGGATTATGAGCTTATATTGGAAAAAATCTTGGAAGCCACGGAGGATATGAACTCTTACTTCCAAATTTTGATGGATCAAGTTATAGGTCGAAGAACAGTGGAGAAGGAGCAGAGTGGCGCCAAAGAGACTAGTGAGCAATATATACAACCTAAAGAGGAACCATATCTACAACTCAACTATGAAACTACACCGGGAGAAATTGTGGAAACTAAGGAACAAATCAACTTTATACAACCCCAAATGCAATCTATGGAGAAGCTTGATGATCAAAGAATAACTTTAACTGAGATGCCTGAAGCATCAACATCAATAGAGACTGATACTCAGATACAAGTTATTGAAAATTGTGATAATGTGGATAAACAACTAGTAACTACAACATGGAATAAAACGGCTTCCACCATCCAAAGGCTACTAGAAGAAAGGGAAGAGAACTTTGACCAATCTGAAGCATTGAGGAATACTGACTTTTTAATATTGTGGTTTGATGATGCAGGAATTTTATTATGGAAACCGGTGTGGCACAGAAAGAAACCTAGAGTTAGATTTAAAAATGTGTTTTAAAATTTTATTTAATGGGTTTAAAAAGGCTTTTGAGATTTTGATTGATTTAATAACTAACGGAGTACGTGAATCCTGTAAGAGGATATCCTTTGTAATAATATTTTGTTTTAGATATGATAACTACTTGGAGAGGTAAACTTTATCTACTGGATTAAAAAGACTTTTTATAGACATAGATGAATTGATAAAATATATATTTAAATCAGATAGAAATGTATCTATTGGACTGATATTTTTATTTTAAATAAGATAATTATTTTGTAATAGAAGAAGAATAAGAGGGATTGGTGACAAGAGAAGAAAAGGTATTAATGAAGAAAATATAAGAATGTTATTGTGGGAATAATATACTCATTTTAGATATAATTATTATGTTAAAAAGGGAAATGAAGGACACCCGAAGTGTTAATAATATGTCTATTTAAGGCTAATTGGAATATGGTAACTGTAAATTAGTAAAGCCTAAAAACAGGATTTGGATTTTTATAATTGAAATGTGATTGATGTTTGATGGGATTGTTTGAAGTTTATTTAGAAATGTATTAATTTGAATATGCAATACTATATGAGGGAATTAGAGAGGGAATTTTCAATGAATCAATTTGAGCTATATATCTGTGATTTTTTTGGGGATGTTTGATATACCCATCTCCACGGTGTTTCCTAAGCACCTTGATGTAACCTTTTTACCCCCATAAAAATCCAATAAAATATATATTTTTTTTTAAAAAAAGAAGTCCAGTCCAACACAATACTGCTGAAAAAGAAAAACAAAATCCAAGAAGAAACCAGCATGGTTTCAGAAAGATCTCTGATAAACTGAAAGACAAAGAGGATGAGCACTAAAAATGGAAAGAGGGACACATAACTAAGGCAGAATATCAGCAGATAGCCCGAATCTGCAAAGATGAAGTCAGGAAAGCAAAAGCTCAGAATGAACAAAGACTTGCAACAAAAGTCAAAGATAATAAAAAAAGTTTCTTTCAACATATAAATAACAAGACAAAAGTCAAAGAAATGGTTGGTCCACTAAAGAAAGAAGATGACAAGGAAGTAACAGGCAGTAGAGAGAAAGCAGAGCTGCTTAACTCATTCTTTGCATCAGTCTTCACGCTAGCCTATCTGTAAACAAATCACTAGGCTACAAGGACAGATTATTTATCTAGGGTCTGTAATCTGTGCTCTTCAGGCAGAAATTAGGTGTCCAGTTCAGCCCCTCTACTCTATTGAGCCCCCTCTACCACAAAGATCCTGCAGGAGAAGGGCAGTGTGGACAACCGTGGGATCTGGCAGGGTGAGAGCTGTGAACCATAAACACAAAGCTTTCACTGTGTCCCTGCACAACAGATACAGTGCCCTTGCTGACCTTAATAGGGACATTAAGGAGACAGGTAAAGGTATTTGTGATGATAACTCAAATAAGCAGGGGATCGTGGTCCGAGATGAAGAACTTGTTTTCGACAGGGAGAAGTGCGAATCAGGTATTACACATCAATCATGCAAGAACAGAAAGGCATCCAAAAAGAGAAGCCACCTTCTGGTAGGTGATTCAATTATAAGGGATGTAAATTTAGGAAAGGACACAGAGGTTTCGAAAGAGGTCAGGTGTCTTCCAGGTGCTACTGCCAGTAGGCACAAGAAGCGCATTTCTAAAATAATCAAGAATGCCAGCAAGGACTGGGATGTGGAGGCTATTGTACATCTTGGCACTAACGATCTGTCCCAAAAAGATGTACTCTCTGTGCAGAACGATTTCCAGAGCTTGGGGCAGGAACTTAGCAGAATAGGCTGTAGGCTTACTTTTTCAGAAGTTTTACCAGTGTATAAGGAGCAAAATGGAAAAGGCCAGCGTATAGCACAATTCAATATGTGGCTAAAGGAGTGGTGTAAAGGGGAAGGCTTTGGATATATTAGTCACGATGTCTGTAGCTGGTCCAATGACAAAATGTACAAAAGAGATGGTTTGCATCCATCAAAGAAAGGGACTGAGTTACTCGGCTATAAATTCACAGATTTCCTGGAGGAATATTTAAACTAAACAGTGGGGACAGTGAGTTAATTGATACAGAACATCCCTGTCCCCGGCAATCTAAAAATTATAGGGCTATCAGTGCATGAAACATAGATGTGTGTGTGGACAACAATATCAACCTTGCTGTCAAGCAAAATCAAGCTTCTAATAGCGAGTGCCACACAAAGTGCACTAACCAAATAGGTGGTAAGACAATAGGGGAACTCAGGCACCACACAGGTTATGTAGAAAGTAAACACAGGGTCAGTCATAAAGGACTCAAATGTCTATACACCAATGCACAGAGTATGAACAGCAAACAGGGTGAACTAGAAATTCAGGTTAATGAGGGCAGATATGATATTGTTGCCATTACGGAAACATGGTGAAACCCACAAATGGAACACACAGCTAGAGGGATTAAAATTATTTAAAAGAAACAGACCAAATAAAAGAGGAGGTGGAGTTGCTCTCTATATAAGAAATAACTACATCTCTACAGAAATAGAGCACAACAATGATGAAAACTGTCTTGAATGCATTTGGGTCAATGTAAAAGGGGAAAAAAATGACATTGCCATAGGTGTATACTACAGGCCACCCAACCAAACAGAAGAAATAGATGAACTTTTTGCTAGTCAGCTAACTAAGGTATGTAGGACGCACATCACAATAGTAATGGGGGACTTCAACTACCCTGACATCAACTGGGAGACAAACTCTGCACCAAGTGGAAGATCAAACAGATTCCTGGCAAACCTAGCAGACAACTTTGTCTCCCAAAAAGTAGAGAAGGGAACTAGGGGATTAGCCATATTGGATCTAATTCTCACTAACAGAGATGAAATGATAGAAGGTGTTGAAGCAACAGGAACCTTGGGATGAAGTGATCATGCAATATTGTAATTCAACATTATGGAAGCACAAGCAATAGAACACAGTCAAACTAGAGTCTTGGACTTTAAGAGAGCTAATTTCAATAAACTTAGAGAGGGTTTGGGAAGGATTCCATGGATGAGAATCCTCAAGGGGAAAACAACTCAAGAAGCTTGGGAAATTTTGAAAAGTAGATAATAAAAGCCCAGTCTAGCACAATACCAACAAAGAGGAAAAACAGCTCTCAAAAGAAACCAGCATGGCTGCATAAAGAACTCTCTGATAAATTGAAAGATAAAAAGGACAAGTATAGAAAGTGGAAAGAGGGCACATAACTAAGTCAGAATATCAGCAAATAGCCCGAGCCTGCAAAGATGAAGTGAGGAAAGCTAAGGCTCAAAATGAACTAAGGCTTGCGACCAAAGTCAAAAATAACAAAAAAAGCTTCTTTCAACATGTAAAAAACAAGAAAAAGTGAAGGAAATGATTGGTCCATTAGTGGGTGAAAGTGGCAAGAAGGTGACAAGCAACAGGGAGAAAGCAGAACTATTTAACTCATTTTTTGCATCTGTCTTTACACAAAGGGAAAAAACAGACCAACCTATCAAAAATAGTGCCATAAAAAACAGAACAGAAACACAAGTTAAGATAGGCAAGAAAACGGTAAGTGAGCACCTGTCCAGCCTAGATGAGTTCAAATCACCAGGACCAGATGGATTACACCCCAAGGTTCTCAAGGAACTGGCAGATGTGATCTCAGAACCATTGAACTATATTTTTCAAAGATCCTGGAGCACTGGGGAACTACCGGAGGACTGGAAAAGAGCTGATGTAGTTCCCATCTTCAAAAAAGGAAAACAAATGGACCCAGGAAATTACAGACCTATCAGCCTGACCTCAATAACTGGGAAGGTTCTGGAAAAGATAATCAAACAACGAATCAGCGAACACCTAGAGGCAAACAAAGTCATTACTAAAAGCCAACATGGGTTTGTCAAAAACAGATCATGCCAGACAAATCTTATTGCATTCTTTGACCAAGTGACAAAATTAGTGGATCAGAGGAATGCTGTGGTTATAATTTACTTGGACTTCAGTAAGGCATTTGATAAAGTAGATCAGAACCTACTACTTGATAAGATAGAAAAATGTGGGTTAGACAGCATCACCACCAGATGGATCCATAGCTGGCTGACCGGCCGTACGCAGCGTGTGGTCCTCAATGGAACCACATCTATATGGAGGGAAGTGTGTAGTGGGGTGCCCCAGGGCTCTGTTCTGGGCCCAGTGCTCTTCAACATCTTCATCAACGATTTGGACGAGGGGATAGATGGGGAACTCATCAAATTTGCAGACGACACCAAGCTGGCAGGAATAGCCAACACTCCAGAAGACAGGCTTAAGATACAGGAGGATCTGGACAGACCTGAACACTGGGCACTATCTAACAAAATGAAATTCAATGGTGAAAAAAGTAAGGTTCTACATTTAGTCAAGAAAAACCAAATGTACAGGTATAGTATAGGGGGTACCTTGCTCAACAGTAGTAACTGTGAGAGGGACCTCGGAGTCCTAGTGGACAATCACTTAAATATGAGCCAGCAGTGTGCTGCAGCTGCCAAAAAGGCCAACACAGTGCTAGGCTGCATTAACAGAGGGATAGAATCAAGATCACGTGAAGTATTAATACCACTTTACAATGCCTTGGTAAGGCCACACTTGGAATACTGCATCCAGTTTTGGTCACCACGATGTAAAAAAGATGTTGAGACTCTAGAAAGAGTACAAAGAAGAGCAACAAAGATGATTAGGGGACTGGAGGCTAAAACATATAAGGAATGGTTGCTGGAATTGGGTATGTCTAGTTTAATAAAGAGAAGGATGGGGGGGGGACATATGATAGTAGTGTTCCAATATCTCAGGGCTGCCACAAAGAAGAGGGCGTCAAGCTATTCTCCAAAGCGCCTGAAGACAGGACAAGAAGCAACGGATGGAAACTAATCAAGGAGAGAAGCAACCTAGAACTAAGGAGAAACTTCCTGACAGTTAGAACAATTAACCAGTGGAACAACCTGCCTCCAAAGCGGGTGATGCTCCAACAGTGGACGTTTTTTAAAGAAGATACTGTACAGCCATTTGTTCAGAAATGGTTAGGGTTTCCTGCCTAGCGGTGGTGTTGGGACTAGATCAGGGCTTTTTCAACCTTTTTATCGATTGTACCACTTTTAGGATATGGCAATATTCGAGTACCACCTAGCAAGGTGTCAAAAACTTGGTGACAAAAAAAAAACCTGTTCAAAGTTGCAATTGCACTGAAATGACTTATGACCATTTTTCACACTTATGACCATTGCAGCAACAGGGTCATGTGATTTATATTTGGATGCTTGGCAACTGATTCATATTTATGATGGTCACAGTGTCCCAGGGTCATGTGATCCCCTTCTGCAACCTTTTGACAAGCAAAGTCAATGGCAGAGCTGCTGGTGGCCAACTGCTAAGGCGGGACTTCCTTCCCTCCCTCCCTTCCCTGCCTCCCTTTTTCTCATTCCCATCTCCTTCTGAAGGAAGAATTTGAACCCCCCCATATTTTCCCTCTTCCATATATTGATCAAACAAGGAAAGGCGCCCAGAGACAGAAAAGACAAGCTGCTGAGTGAACTAGCTTAAAAAGGCACTTCCCCTTTAAGAATTAGCTACTGGCTAGAAAGGAAAGTAAGGAGCCCAGCTGGCACTTAAAGAAGAAAAAAAAATGTAAGTCCTGGCTGCCGGCTAAGGCAGCCTCCCCAAATGGCTCCATTCATAAGTAAAATCTGCAGCTGCAGAGGACTCTCTCACTGTAAGTCTTTGCCTGTGCTGGCTCTTTCCCTTCCCCACTACACTTGGCTAGACAGGGCTGCATACCACCTGCCACTCATTAATGTACCACAAGTGGTACGCGTACCACAGGTTGAAAAGCCCTGGACTAGATGACCTCCAAGGTCCCTTCCAACTTTATTATTATTATTATTATTATTATTATTATTATTATTATTATTATTATTATTATTATTATTATTATTATTATTAGTCCAACCTACCAAAAACATAACTGTAAAAGACAGACTAGAAATAAAAATTAAAATAAGCAAGAAAATGGTAAGAGAATACCTGACTGACCTTGATGAATATAAATCACCAGGACCTGATGGATGACATCCCAGAGTTCTGAAGGAGCTGGCAGATGTTATCTCAGAACCATTGTATCATAACTTTAAAAAATCTTGGAGCACTGGGGAACTACCAGAGGATTGGAAAAGAGCTGATGTGGTTCCCATCTTCAAAAAAGGAAAAAAAAACAGACCCAGGAGACTACAGACCAATCAGCCTAACAGCCTGGGAAGATACTGAAAAAAATAATCAAAAAACAGATCTGTGAACATCTAGAAACAAATAAAGTTATAACTAAAAGACAGCATGGGTTTGTTAAAAACAGATCATGCCAAAACAATTTTATTTCATTCTTTGACAGAGTGATTAAATTAGTAGACCACCAAAATGCTTTGGACATAGTATACTTAGACTTCAGCAAGGCATTCAACAAAGTAGACCACAACTTACTTCTTGGTAAACTAGAAAAAAGTGGGATAGACAGCATCACCACCAGATGGATTTGTAACTGGTTGACAAACCATACTAACCATACTAACATTAACCCTATCCAACAAAATAAAATTTAATGTGGAGAAAAGCAAGGTTTTACACCTAGGCAGGAAAAATGAAAGGTACAAGTACAGATTAGGCAAAACCTGGCTCAAAAATAGTAACTGTGAGAGGGACTTTGGAGTCTTAGTGGATGATCACTTAAAGATGAGTGAGCAGTGTGCGGCAGCAGCCAAAAAAGCTAATATTCTTGGTTGTATAAACAGAGGCATAGAATCAAAATCAGTACCACTTTATAAATCCTTAGTAAGACTACACCTGGAATACTGTATCCAGTTTTGGTCACCGCATTACAAAAAAGATGTTGAGACTTTGAAAAAAGTGCAGAGAAGAGCAACTAAGATGATTAAAGGCCTGGAGACTAAAACATATGAAGAACGGTTGCAGGAATTGGGTTTGGCTAGTCTAGAGCAGAGGTCTCTAACCTTTTTGATTTGGTGGCCTGGAAAGGGAGGCAGGCTATATGTGCGCGTGCAAATGGGTCGAGCATGTGCACGTGCAAAAATGAGCCCCATGCGCGCACTCACAAATGGGCCACGTGAGCGCATGCGCACACCCAAACGGGGCTGCACAGGCATGAGTACTGCAAATGGGGCGGCGCTAGTGCTGGTGGAACGCTATGGGCGGCAGTAGTGCTGGTGGAACGCTCGGGGGCAGGGTGGCGCTAGCGCAGGTGGGATGCTCGGGGTGGCACTAGTACCAGTAGGATGCTCAGGGGGCGGGGGGGCGCTAGCGCCAGCGTGATGCTCAGGGTGGCGCTAGTGCTGGTGGGACGCTTGGTGGGGCGGTGCTAGCGCTGGCGGGATGCTCGGGGCGGCGCTAGTGCCAGTGGGATGCTTGGGGCAGGGTGGCGCTAGTGCCGGTGGGACGCTTGGCGAGGCTGTGCTAGCACCGGCGGGATGCTCGGGGCAGTGCTAGCGCCGATGGGACGCTTGGGGCAGGGTGGTGCTAGTGCCGGTGGGACACTCGGGGATGGGGCGGTGCTAGCGCTGGCGGGATGCTCGGGGACGGGGCGGTGCTAGCGCTGGTGGAACGCTCGGGGGTGGGGTGGCACTAGCGCCGGCGGGATGCTCGGGGCAGGGCTAGTGCTGGTGGGATGCTTGGGGCGGGGCGGCACTAGTGCCGGAGGGATGCTCAGGGTGGTGCTAGCGTGAGTATGGGGCGGTGAGTGCACATGCGTGTTCGTGTGCACTGGCCATCCCTTCACGCAGCCTGGTGGCCAAGTGGCCGCGGCCCGGTAGTGGGCTGTGGCCCACAGGTTGGGGACCCCTGATCTAGAGAAAAGGAATGGGGGGACATGATAGCAGTATTCCAGTATTTGAGAGGCTGCCACAAAGAGGAGGGGGTCAATTTATTTTCCAAAGCACCAGAGGGCAGGACAACAAAAATGTATGGAAACTGATCAAGGAGAGAAGCAACCTGGAATTAAGGAGAAGCTTCCTAACAGTGAGAACGATTAACAATTAACCAGTTGAATAGCTTGCCTTCAGGAGTTGTGGATGCTTCATCACTGGAGGTTTTTAAGAAGAGACTGGACAGTCACTTGTCTGAAATGGTATAGGGTCTCCTACTTGAGCAGGGGGTTGGACTACAGTAGATCAGGGCTTTTCAACCTTTTCACAGATTGTACCACTTTTAGGACATGACAATATTTGAGTACCACCAGTGCTTAGCAAGGTGTCAAAAACATGATGACTAAAAAAAAGGGGGGGTTGGGTTTTACTGATTAGATTCATTTGTTGTTATAGAAATGGCTAGTTTATAATATTACGGAAAAGTAAAAAGTTGAGGTTCAATGTTAATGCTTCCTTCTACTGCAACAGAGGAAGTCTGTTCTTTTTCCCTTCTCCCTCTCACTTTTCCCCCCTTTTTCCTCCCCACTGTGTCCTACTATTTGCTTTTGTATTTTTGTATTTTATTCTATAATCTAATAAAATATTACAAACTGTAGAAAAAAAGGGAAAAAGTACCAGTTTTAATTTCTTTTGTGGCTGTTCCTTTGCTGAATCACTTTCCCTTTGCATTGAGAAATGTATGATGAATTTATCCATGTTTATTAATATGCACCACTACCAGCTAGCTCAGGGGTCTTCAAACTTGGCACTTTTAAGACTTGTGGACTTCAGTTCCCAGAATTCCTCAGCCAACATGGCTGGATAAGGAATTCTGGGAGTTGAAGTCCACAGGTCTTAAAGTTGCTAAGTTTGTAGACCCCTGAGCTAGCTCATCGGCCCTTCTTCCTCTCTCCCTTCTGAGCTCTTTCCACAATGTAGTAAGAATGCACCCCCCCAATCCCTTCCCTGTACCCTTAAAGACACAGGAATCAAGTGCAAAGCAAGAAAGGCTCACAAAATAAAGAAACACATAAACTCCGGGTTTTTTTTCTTTAAGCTGCCTCAGGCATGTCACGTGTCACAATGTTGCAATCCGTGACTGAAAGGCTCCAGCAATTGCGAAAAGCTTTAGCCTTAAATTAAGTCTGTTTACCTTCAAAGAAAACTTTCTAAAAGCCATACACAGACTCAAGATAAGGGGATAAAACTAATTACATTTGTTTAAAGGGATTAAACCTATGGAAGTCTACACTTTGGACTCATTGCTAGCCTAAAATACAGACTAAAATATTCCAATAACCAAAGCACACAAAGGAGCCTCTGAATTACAAAATGCTGTAAAAACTATACAAAAATCCTTATGGTAAACCAATCAAGCTGCCAGCTGATCCAGAACTAAATAAGCCCACCTCCTTTCCAACATGCCGGCTTTTCATTTCATCAGCGCTGATTGCATTCTCCTGGCTGGAGAAAATGAACCAGGGGACCTTTTCTTCCAGCAACAGCTGCTGCTTCTTCTCTGTCCCTGTTCCCTGCCTGCTTGCTGACCTCTCCTTCTCTTTCCCTGTTGTCTTTTTTCCCCTTTCCTGCCCAAACCACCTCCTTTTATAGCCTCTCCTCTCCTCCCCCCCTTTTTCTTCAGTTCACCTCCAGCTCCGTGCTGTTTCCGGAAGCGCCAATCAGCTGGAGCCAATCATCTGGAGCCCTGCCAGCTCCTGAGGCTTCTGCCGAGCCCAGACAGTCCCGCAGCTGCAGCTGCCTCTCCTTCAGGCTTGGGTCGCTTTATTATTATTATTATTATTATTATTATTATTATTATTATTATTATTATTATTATTATTATTATTATTATTATTATTATTATTATTATTATTATTATTATTATCTTTTATTCATTAAACATGAACCTCAGTCAACTGAACATTCAAATTGGCTGGCGCTGATGGTTGACACGGGTTGCTACCAGCATCCTAGGTGTCAACCAGGTACCTTCTTAAAATATAAGATGTTCCGAGTAGCGCAGTTTTTTGTAACATTGCTGGAGTTATTGCAGGAAGCTGCAATTTCTTGATGTATTTTGCAAAGTTTTTGGACATAGTTCCCAGTGCCCCGATGACAATGGGTACCACTGTTACACGTTTCATCCATAATCGCGCAGTTTCGATGGCCAGGTCGCGATATTTTGTAATTTTTTCCAGTTCTTTTTCTTCGACTCTGGCATCTCCTGGTACAGCGATATCAATCAGCTGTACGCTTCGGTTCTCTACAACTGCGATATCCGGCGTATTGTGTTCCAAATGGCGATCTGTCTTACACAATGCCCAGTGGATTAATTTAGCAACTCGATCATGTCTAGATTTGTAATCAGTTTGTGCGATTTTGCTGCACTCACAGATTAGGTGTGAAACAGTTTCAACTTTGTCATTGCAAAGTCGGCAATTTGGATTGTCAGTGGATTTTTGTATCTTCGCTTTCATGGCATTAGTTGGTAATGCTTGTTCTTGAGCAGCCAGTATTAAGCCTTCCGTTTCTTTCTTGATGGTTCCCATCTTAAGCCATGCCCATGTCAAGTTGTTATCACATTTTCCTTCAATGTTTTTCAAATGCTATCCATGCAAAGCTTTGGTTTTCCATCTATTTAATCTGTCATCCAGCCGTTTTTCCTTATATTCTGCCTTTGTTTCTGTTATTTTTATAGTGCTCTCTGTTTTCACAGCCTGCAGCAGTTTTTCTGTACTTTGTTTCACATAGTCATTCAAACTTCGTTTTTCTTCTTCTACAGTTTGGTGGATTTGCAATAGTCCTCTGCCCCCTATTTTTCTTGGCAGGTACAACCTGTCGATGTCACTTCGTGGATGTAGAGCGTGGTGCATATTCAAAAGTTTACGTGTTTTCCGGTCTAGGTTTTCCAGTTCAGCCAAAGTCCAGTTGATAATTCCAGCTGAGTAGCGTATCACTGGGACTGCCCATGTATTAATGGCTTTAATTATGTTTCCAGCATTCAGCTTTGATTTTAAAATTTTGCGGACTCTCCTGATGTATTCCTTTTGCGTTGACTCTTTGACTTTTCCATTCAAGATGTTATCTGCTTCCAATATGCCTAGGTATTTGTAACCGTCATCTTTTGCTAGTGCTTTTACAATACTTCCATTTCCCAGTTCTATTCCTTCTATTTTTGCCATTTTTCCTCGTTGCATGGATAGTACAGCACATTTTTCAAGTCCAAAGTTCACTCTGATGTCGCTGCTAAATAGTTGGACTGCGTTGAGTATTGATTCAAGTTCAGTGTGGCTTTTCGCGTACAGTTTTAAGTCATCCATGTACAGCAGATGGTTTATCTTGCCATGCTGGCTTGAGATGTAATATCCCTGTTTTGTGTTTTGTAAAATTATTGTCAATGGAATTAATGCGATGTTGAACAGTAGTGGTGAAAGTGAGTCCCCTTGGAAAATTCCTCGTCTGATGTTAATTTCACCAATGTTCTCCCCATTTACTGTTAGGGCTGTTTTCCATTTTTGCATATTTGCTTTCAAAAATGTACATATATTTTTGCTGATTCCAAAGTTTTCCAAACACGCATTAATCCAACTATGGGGTAATGAGTCGAATGCCTTCTTGTAATCAATCCACGCCATATTTAAGTTTGTTTTCCGTCGTTTTGCATTTTTAAGTACCATTTTGTCAATGAGCAGCTGATCTTTTGTTCCTCTTGATTTTTTATAATTTCCTTTTTGTTCTACCGGATACAGACTGTTTTCCATCAGATGGTTGAATACTGAATTTGCCAGTATTCTTGTAAAAAGTTTGAACGTTGTTGGCAAACAAGTAATTGGACGGTAGTTACTTGGTTCTGTGCTTTTTTCTGGGTCCTTCATTATCAAGTATGTTCGGCCAGCTGTTAACCATTCTTCACTTGTGGCATTTTGGAGCATTTCATCAAACTGAGTGGCCATGCGGTGATGGAGGCTGGTGAGATGTTTCAACCAGTATCCATGCAGCTCGTCCAGGCCAGGTGCACTCCAGTTCTTGGCCTTCTTTACTTGTTTTGCAACCATATCAGCGGTTATTACAGTATTCTCCATTTTGTTTTGTGTTGCTTCTTTTTGGATATCTTTGATCCAGGAGGCAGTTTTATTATGTTCCACTGGGTTTTCCCACAGTTCTTTCCAAAAGTTTAAAGTTTTTTCTTTACACGGGAGAACACTAGTTTGGACTTGATTTTCGTCAAGTGACTGGTAGAAGAGGTGCTGGTTTCTTCTTCTTCTTCTTCTTATTATTATTATTATTATTATTATTGTTGTTGTTGTTGTTGTTGTTATTGTTGTTATTATTATTGTTATTATTATTAAGCTGTTTCTTTTTCACCCCCCCTGACCTTAAGCAAATTCTCTATCTTATCATTTCCCTCTTCCTCTTCCCCTCCTTCTTCCTTTGTTCCCTTCTTGCTACCTTTCTGGTTCAGAAATAGACACCACTACCATTTTCAGAGAAAGTGAGAAGAGAGAGAGAAAACCCCTCAAGACAGATGGACAAAAAGTCAGATGGCATGAGAAGCTTATTCCCAAGGCAAATTGTTTGATACCTGAAAATGGAGAATCCAAATCACACCTATACACACATTGATTAATCTGGAGTTTTCCTGCATAATTGAAACGAACAACTTCTGTCTGCACAATTAATTTGAATGGAACTTATGCAAAATAGCTTCTCATTGGGTAAGGGTGTCAAATTTATCCATTGACCTTTCGAAACACATTCTGCATTATCTGTCCTAATAAAATGGACTATGATTGTGCCACTCCAGGTACAATTTGTTAGCAATCTTTTCCCATGCCTCCACACATATACTGATATTACTGAGAGGTGGGGAGAAAGGTAAAGAAGAAAAATCAAAATATCTGGTTTCAGTTTTATATTCATGTTAAGAATCTTCTGCATTAAAATTTGAATCTGACCCCAATACTTTTTGCTTTATCACAAGTCCACCAAAGAAGATAAAAACTTCCTCTCTTACAATTGCATTTCAAGCATACATTTGAAATACCTTTATACATCTTTGACAATTTATCAGATGTTGAATAGTAATGATACATCATTTTACAAAGGTTCTCTTTGAAATTGTAATTCAGTGTAAATTTTAAACCTTTCGTCCATATGTTGCACCATTGCTCAAGCATTATACTGTACTCAATGTTCCTTGCCCATTGAATCATTCAATGTTTCGCATATTCATTTTACTTTAATTTCGTGGTTGTTCAGTCATCCTTTTATCTAATTCATTAAAATATCTTCTAATAACCGTTTCTTTGCCAAGTATTATGCTGGGTCCATGTCACTCTTCTTTAACCCTTCACCCTGAAAGCAGAAGTACTTCTGTGACCCAGAGAACCCCATTCAATCCCTTCTGATGAGGTAGGGAAGTCTAACACCTCTAAACCACCCCGAATGAACTGTCTTTCTACACAAGGCCTCCCTTTGCCTAGAGCCTCTCTCCATTCCTTGACTACAACAAGTTTTATTCTTTGGGCAAAGCTCTCATGTCTCAGTAGGGTTGGAGAGACTGAATGATGGAGGATCCCAGCAAGCACAGCACATGGCCCTCCTTCTCTGGGCTGGGAAGCTAAGCAGGCTGGAGAGCAGAGGTGTAACAACCTCTCTCCTCACAGATGACCAGAAATAATCTCTTCAAAAGCATCAAAAAACCCCTAAACAGGCACACAATTGAACCCACAGGAAAATGAATGAATAAAGACAAGACTGGATTGGACTTGGAGAGAAGAGAAAACTCCTCTCTCTCCCCCCCTCCTCCTTTTCTCTTCGGTGCACCTCCAGCTGATTCCTCTCCTCAAGGCTGCGCTTCTCCGTCTCTCTTTCTCCGTCCCCTTCTCTTTCCCCCGTTGTCTTTTTTCCCCTCTCCCTTTCCTGCCCAAACCTCCTTTTATATCCTTTCCTCTCTCCCCCTCCTCTTTTTCTCTTCAGTGGACCTCCAGCTACGCACTGCTTCTGGAAGCGCCAATCAGCTGGAGCCCAGCGCTGATCCTGGGGCTTCTGCTCAGCCCCGACAGCCCTGCAGCTCCAGCTGTCTCTCCCTCAGGCTTGTGCGGTGCTGCTGCCACTTCAGCTCATTCCCCTCCCCCACTACACTTGTATAGGATGGTCACGTACCACCTGCCAGGTGCCAAAGTACCACCGGTGGTACGCGTACCACTGGTTGAAAAGCCCTGCAGTAGATGACGTCTAAGGTCCCTTCCAGCTCTATTCTGAATTGAAATTGAACTACTGGGAGCATCTAAGAATTTACTATTTTTCTATACCTTTTTACATTAAGGAGCTGAGAGACTTCCCCCCCCCCTTTTTATTCTTTTTTCTCCTTCCCTCTGTGGATTACAAACTATTTAAGGGTGATCTGATTTTTCTTCAATGTTTTATATATAAGTGTAGCGTTACCTCCTCAGAGGCCGCCAAAGCCCAGTCCCTCCCAGCCCCGTTCCCCTCTGTTGAGCTCTGCAGGTGTGTTCTCTGGATGTTAACAAAGTGTCTCTTCTGGCAGGAGCTCACACGAAGTGAGGAGGTGGCAGTCTCTCGTCGTCAAGGGGCTTCCAGGAACAGGGATGGCTCACCCCCCCCCAGCCCCGATAGTCAATGTTGTGGTGGTATCTAACAGCTCCAGGCGGTCATAGCAGCATTAGTCAGTGATTCCCAGCGACCATTTGGAAACAAGTGGGGTGGGGAAAGCCCTGGCTCCAGGCAGCAATAGAAGCACGAACAAAGGCAGTCAGCGTGATGCAGTAACAGCTCGTCCCCCCCCAGGGCAATTCCCCACAATGTCCAGAGCCCGCACAAGCAGCAATAATCACAGTTCGGATGGTCTCCGGTTTCTCAGCAACAACGACCAGCCTGTCACTCTCTTCTGTTGTTGTTCGCCGTCTCGTAGGTATCAAACCCCTCCCCCCTTATCCTTTAATATTAAAATCTGAGTTTAGCAGCCCCAGTAGCTTCCTCTCTCCACACACTCTCTCTTGCCTTCGCTTGAGATATCTCCCATTGCTAAAGAAAGCAGTAAAATTCCACCCTCTCACTCTTCCTCACTCCCCCCTTCTTCACAAAAAAGCATCAGTTTAAAACCTCCAACCCCTCTTTGCCTTCACCTGGCCTCTCTCTGACAAACAGCAACTCCCCTCTGTCCTTTCCTTCCTTCCTTTTCTTTCTTTCCCCCTCCACACCTGCCGCGCCCAAAACCGGCAGCAGCTGTCTCAGCCTCTCTCTCCCCGGCCAAGCTCCTGCAAATACTTTCAGACAGCCCCGCTACATAAGCTTTATTTCAACTCTAGCCATAAGGGGAAGCAAAAAACCAATTTTTAAAAGAAGGAAGGGACCAAAACCTTGGATCTACTGGGAGCATTTGCAAGAATTAAAACACGGTGATGGAAAAAATATAGTTATGGAAAAAATACTAACATTGTTGTGATTTGCAAAATATGTGCTATGTATTATTCATGCCCATAGAAGACCCAAATTATACTTGTACCAAATGTAAACTAAATGAATTATTCAAAGAAAAGTAAAGGGTCTGGAGGCAAGTCTAGCCACTCTGAGACTCAGCCAACAAAATGAAAAACTCCAAATAAAGGAAGAAGACTAACCAAACTGAACATAGTAAGGAACAAATGACTACCAGAAAAGTGAACCTTTAGAGATAGACTGATGGCAACATGTCATTCATAATAAAAAAAATTGAGAACAATGTTCCTGCTATCCAGTCCAGTCCAGCCCTGCTGGAGCTAAGCAATCAATTTCATATCCTCCCTATGGAAGAAAGCATGCAGACATCTGGAGAAGGAACTTCAGGTGTTCCAGTGACAGGAAGAAAAGTAGCCCAGACTTCCCCAAGAAAAAGGTGTGTGTTGGTGACAGGAGAGTCGCTTCTCAGAGGAACAGAATCAGCAATTTTTAGACCAGACAACCTATCAAGGGAGGTATGTTGTCCCCCAGGA
Source organism: Azemiops feae (assembly GCA_023970755.1). Lineage (NCBI taxonomy): Eukaryota > Metazoa > Chordata > Lepidosauria > Squamata > Viperidae > Azemiops > Azemiops feae. The sequence goes on along the minus strand of JALGBA010004045.1, from coordinate 66,207 downwards.
GCAAAGATCAAAGATGTGACTGAGAGGCTTACTAAAATAATCAAGCCCACAGATTACTATCCCTTTATCCTCTTTCATGTGGGGACAAATGATACAACAAAGAGTCTGAAAACAATATCGAGAGACTATGAGCAGCTAGGCATGAAAGCCAAAGAGTTAGGAGCACAGGTGGTGTTTTCATCTGTACTTCCAATAGAAGGTAAACATCCAATGAGGGAACAAAGGATTTTAGAAGTAAACTGCTGGCTTAAGGGATGATGCTGTCAAGAGAAATGTGGATTCCTAGACCATGGTCTACATTACCTACATGAAAGGCTTATGGCAGAAGATGGGCTACACCTCACAAGAACTGGAAAGAATATGTGTGGAAAACAACTGGCACAGCTTATCTGAAGGGCTTTAAACTAAAATGAAGCAGAGGGAGACCAATCTTTAGGACCTAATCCCAAGCATAAACCTCAAGACAACCAATCAAAAATGAGGTAAGGAGTGGTGAAAAGGAAGGGGAACTCAGATATAAATAGGAAACGTAGGAAGCAAACGCAGGGTCAGTCATAAAGGATTCAGATGCCTATACACAAATGCTGAAAATACGAGGAACAAACAGGGTGAACTTGAAGTTCTAGTATATGAGGGCAAGTACACTATTGTTGCCATTAGCAAAACTTGGTGGGATGTAACCCATGACTAGAATGTACTGCTAGAAGGGTATAAACTGTTCAAAAGAAACAGACCTAACAAAAGAGGAGGTGGAATTGTATTATAGGTAAGAAATCACTACACCTCTATAGAAATGCACAAAACCAAGGATGAAAGTCTCCTTGAATGCATATGGGTTAATATAAAAGGAAAAAAAAGAATGACATTGCTATAGGCATATACTACAGGCCACCCAACCAAGCAGAAGAAATAGATGAACTTTTTGCTAATCCATTAGCTAAGGTGTACAGGAAACACACCACAGTAATAATGGGGATTTTAACTACCCTGACATCAACTGGGAGACAAACTCTGCAGAAGTGGGAGATCAAAGAGGTTCTTGATGAGCCTAGCTGACAACTTTGTCATCCAAAAGTTACAGGAGGGAACTAGTGGGTCAGCTATACTGGACTTAATTCTTACTAATAGGGATGAAATGCTGGAAGCGGTTGACGTTGTGGCAACTTTGGGGGAGAGTGACCATGTCATACTGGAATTCAACATAAAGCAGGCACAAGTAATTGAACAAAGTCAAACTAATGTCTTAGACTTTAAAAGAGCTGACTTCAACAAACTAAGAGAGAGTTTAGGAAGGATTCCATGGATGAAAATCCTGAAGTGAAAAACAACTCAAGATGCTTGGGAAACCCTGAAAAATGAGAGTATAAAAGCCCAGTCCACCACAATACCGCTGAAAAAGAAAAACAAGAAATCCATCAAGAAACCATCATGTTTGCATAAATAACTCTCTGATAAACTGAAAGACAAAAAGGACATGTATAAGAAATGGAAAGTGGGACACATAACTAAAACAGAATATCAGAAAATAGCCTGAATCTGCAAGGATGGAGTCAGGAAAGCTAAGGCTCAGAATGAACAAAAACTTGCAACAAATGCCAAAAGTAATAATAAAAGGTTTCTTTCAATATGTATGAAATAAGAAAAAAGTCAAGGAAATGATCAGTCCACTAATAGGAGAAGATGGCAAGGAGGTGACAGGTAGCAGGGAGAAAGCAGAACTGCTTAATTCATTCTTTGCATCTGTCTTCATGCAAAAGGAAAAAAAATAGTCCAACCTATCAAAAACAGAACCATAAAAGACAGACTAGGAATTGTTGTTGTTGTTAGTTGCGAAGTCGTGTCCGACCCATCGCGACCCCATGGACAACGTTCCTCCAGGCCTTCCTGTCCTCTACCATCTTCTGGAGTCCATTTAAGGTCACGCCTACTGCTTCAGTGACTCCATCCAGCCACCTCATTCTCTGTCTTCCCCTTCTTCTACTGCCCTCAATCTTTCCCAGCATTAGGCTCTTCTCCAGTGAGTCCTTCCTTCTCATTAGGTGGCCAAAGTACTTGAGTTTCAACTTCAGGATCTGGCCTTCTAAGGAGTAGTCAGGGTTGATCTCCTCTAGGACTGACCGTTTGATCGCCTTGCAGTCCCAAGGGACTCGCAGGAGTCTTCTCCACACCATATTCAAAGGCCTCAATTCTTTGCGTTCAGCCTTTCTTATGGTCCAACTTTCACAGCCATACATTGCAACTGGGAAAACCATGGCCTTGACTATACGTACTTTTGTTGGCAGGGTGATGTCTCTGCTTTTTAGTATGCTGTCTAAATTTGCCATAGCTTTCCTCCCCAGGAGCAAGCATCTTTTAATTTCTTGGCTGCAGTCCCCATCTGTGGTGATCTTGGAGCCCAGGAAGATAAAATCTGTCACTACCTCCATTTCTTCCCCATCTATTTGCCAGGAATTGAGAGGGCCGGATGCCATGATCTTGGTTTTCTTAATGTTGAGTTTCAAGCCAACTTTTGCACTCTCCTTCTTCACCCGCATCAAGAGGCTCTTTAGTTTCCTCTTCACTTTCTGCCATTAGAGTGGTATCATCTGCATATCTTAGGTTGTTGATATTTCTCCCGGCAATCTTAATTCCAACTTTTGATTCATCTAGCCCTGCCTTTCTCATGATGTGCTCTGCATATAAGTTAAATAGGCAGGGCGACAGTAATACAGCCTTGCCGGACTCCTTTCCCAATTTTGAACCAATCAGTGGTTCCGTGTCCAGTTCTCACTGTTGCTTCTTGACCCGCATATAGGTTTCTCAAGAGACAAATAAGATGGTCTGGTACTCCCATCTCTTTAAGAACTTGCCACAATTTGTTGTGATCCACACAATCAAAGGCTTTAGCATAGTCAATGAAGCAGAAGTAGATGTTTTTTTGGAACTCCCTAGCTTTCTCCATGATCCAGCGTATGTTGGCAATTTGATCTCTAGTTCCTCTGCCTCTTCGAAATCCTGCCTGTACTTTGGAAGTTCTCGATCACATACTGCTGCTGGAGTCTAGCTTGTAGGATTTTAAGCATAACTTTACTTGCATGTGAAATGAGTGCAATGGTGCGATAGTTTGAACATTCTTTGGCATTGCCTTTCTTTGGAATTGGAATGTAAACTGACCTTTTCCAATCCTGTGGCCACTGTTGAGTTTTCCAAATTTGCTGGCAAATTGAGTGTAGCACTTTTATTGCATCGTCTTTTAAGATTTTGAATAGCTCAGCTGGAATACTATCACCTCCACTAGCTTTGTTGTTGCTCAGCTTTCCTAAGGCCCATTTCACTTCACATTCTAGGATGTCTGGCTCGAGGTCAGTGACCACCCCATCATGGTTATCAGGGATGCTAAGCTCGTTCTTGTATAGTTCTTCTGTGTAATTTTGCCACCTCTTCTTAATCTCTTCTGCCTCTGTTAGGTCCCTGCCATTTTGGTCCTTTATCATGCCCATCTTTGCATGAAACGTTCCCTTCATATCTCCAATTTTCTTGAAGAGATCTCTGGTTCTCCCTATTCTATTGTTCTCTTTCTATTTCTTTGCACTGTTCATTTAAGAAGGGCATTTATCTCTTCTAGCTATTCTCTGGAATTCTGCATTCAATTGGGTGTATCTTTCTCTTTCTCCCTTGCCTTTCGCTTCCCTTCTTTCCTCAGCTATTTGCAAAGCTTCCTCAGACAGCCATTTTGCTTTCTTGCATTTCTTTTTCTTTGGGATGGTTTTAGTTGCTACCTCTTGTACAATGTTGCGAACCTCCATCCATAGTTCTTCAGGCACTCTGTCTATCAGATCTAATTCCTTAAATCTATTTGTCACCTCTACTGTATATTCATCAGGGATATGATTTAGTTCATACTTGAGTGGCCTAGTGTTTTTCTCTACTTTCTTCAATTTAAGCCTAAATTTTGCAACAAGAAGCTCATGATCTGAGCCTAGGAATACAAGTCAAAAAAGACAAGAAAATGGTAATAAAACACCTATCCAATCTAGATGAGTTCAGTTCACCAGGACCAGATGGTTTACACCCCAGGATTCTAAAGGAGTTGGCAGATGTGATCTTGGAACCACTGAATATAATATTTCAGAGCTCCTGGAGCATGAGGAAAATACCAGAGGACTAGAAAAGAGCTGATGTGGTTCCAATCTTCAAAAAGGGGGAAAAAGTGGATCCAGGAAACTACAAACTAATCAGCCTGTGGGATAGATAATACCACCACCAGATGGATTCACAATTGGCTGACCAACCACACTAGGCATGTAGTCCTCAATGGACCTACATCTACATGGAGGGAATCATGCAGTGGGTTACCACAGAGTTCTGTCTTAAGCCCAGTACTCTTCAACATCTTCATAAATGATCTAGAATCTAGATGAGGGGATAGAAGGGGAACTCATCAAATTTGCAGACAACAGCAAGCTGGGAGAAATAGCCAACACTTTGGAAGATAGACTCAAGATTCAGAAGGATCTTGACAGAGTTGAACACTGGGCCCTATCCAACAAAATGCAATTCAGTGGTGAGAAAAGTAAGGTCCTACACTTAGGCAAAAAAAATCAAATGCACAAGTATAGAATAGGTGGTACCTGGCTCAACAGTAGTAAGTATGAGAGGGATCTAGGTGTCCTAAGGCCATCCAAACCTTAATTCATGACCTTCCAAATCAAGTAGTCTCTTGTTCCAAATGTTCACCCACTCTTTTAGCCAAGCCAGACAGCATGCATTAAAGTACATTTTCAGATCTGGTAGACCCAACCACCCTCTTTCCTTAGCATCTTGCAATAGTTTGTATCTAATTCTTGGTTAGATATAAACCTGGAAATGTCCCTTTGCCATTGTTTAAATGGAGCATCAGTTGCAATTATTGGTAACGTCTGGAACAAAAAAAGCATCTTTGGTAAAACATTCATCTTAATTCTCTGCAGGCCTTCTCTGCATCTAAAAATATGAAAGCTGCTTGTTTCTCATTGTGATATTGTAAGTATTCAATAATATTCAAGACAGTACTCACATTATCCCTTAGCTGTCTTTTTGGCAGGAAGCCAGATTGGTCTTCATGTATATATTCTTGTAATATATTTCTTTAGTCTTTCTGCCAAAACTGCAGCAAAGAGTTTATAGTCATTATTTAATAATGAAATTGGTCTATAATTCTTTGTCTTTGTGATGTCTCCTTAGGTAACAACACAATATTTGCTTCCTTCCACATTTGGGGTATCTTTTCCCCCTGTAATATTTCATTCATTATATCCTTTAGTGGCTGAAGAAGTTCATCCTCGAAACACTTATAATATTGGCTTGTTAGGCCATCTGGGCCTGGAGCTTTACCTGAATTCATTTTTTAAATAGCTTCTGATATCTCAAAGGTTGTTACTGGATCATTCATAAGTTGTCTCTGGGTCTGTGATAATTTAGGTAAGTGTTGTCTTGAAAGATATTCATCTCTTCTAGAGATGTCTAACTCTTGTTTTTTATACAAATTGGAATAAAAGTTATGAAAAGACTTTTTGATAAGTTCATTGTCTGTTATTACATTACTACCTTCGCAAATTTTCTCATTCTCTTTTCCCTTTCCTTTCTTAATTTATATGCCAACCATCTTCCTGGTTTATTTACAAACTCAAAATGTCTTTGTTTTGCATACTTCAATTTTGTTTCTATTTCTTGTACTGTTAACATGGACAGTTGTTGCCGTAACAGTTTAATTTGATGTAGAAGTTTAGAGTCTGTATGTGTCTTTTGCAATTCAATTTCTTTTTGTCTAATTTCTTCCAAAATCTTCTGCGTTTTTTCCTGAAGTTTTTTCTTCTCTAGTCAATTGTACTGTATAAAGTAACCCCTCATAACAGCTTTGCTAGCATCCCACACAGTCATCATGCTTGTCCCTTTACCTAAATTATTATCAAAATACTCCTTTAATTTCTTTTTACAATCTTTTACAATCCTTTCCTTTTGCAGAATAGATTCATTTAGTCTCCATCTAAAGCTCAAACTCCTTCCTCTCAGTACCAAAAGCATTGGATTATGGTCAGAAAAAGATTTAGGTAGAGTATCAACTTTTAAAATTATATTTGCAAGATTTTTAGAAATCCATATCTTATCAATCCTTGAAAAAGATTTGTCTTTCTGAAAAAAATGTATACTCTCTAGCAGAGCCATTTTTATGTCTCCATAAGTCTATTAGTACTAAATTGTCCATCTCGAAAAAGGTCTTTGGTAATTTACCCTGGGAGGGTTTAATCCCCTTAATAGATGTTCTATCCAAAGCTGGTATAGTCACTCCATTCTAGTCCCCCAACATAAGCCGATTTTCATATGAAAGGGGTAGTAATTGATCCATAAAATATTCAAAAAAATTACTTTTATCATCATTTGGCCTGTACACGCCAACCACTATTGATTTTATTCCATTAAGTTCAATTTCCACTATTACAAATCTACCATATTCATCTACTAAAAGTAGCTTAGGTTTAAGTTGAGGTTTTATATATAAAACCACTCCATTAATCTTTTTTAAACCAGTGGATATGAATTCCTCCCCTAGTCATTTATTTGTTACGTATTTCTTATCTTGTTTCTTAATATGTGTTTCTTGAAGGCAAATTATGTCAGCATTCAGTTTCCTCAGGTAATGGAATAGTTTTTTACGCTTAGATGGGGCATTTGCCCCATTAATATTCCATGTAATAAACTTAATCTCCATGTTTAGACAAGGTAGTAGATTCCTGTGCAGAGATCTTAATTGGGTCTTCTTCAATGCCAACTTTTTGAAGTTTTTCCACCTCCATTTTCTTTTCCATATTTAGTTCTTCAGCTGGGTCTAGAACTAATTTATGTCTGATCAGGAAGTCCTTGGCTTTTTCTATAGAGTTCAGTCTAAATCTTTGCTCTTGATATGTTAGTATGACTCCTTCCAGTTTGTCCCAGCGGAAGAGAATTTTTCTCTTCAGAATATCAGTAAGGAAAGCATAAGTATAAGCTTTCCTTACTGATAAGCTTTCCTTTTTCTCAAAGTTCTAACTGGAATTTCCTTCAGAACAACTATGTTCACATTTTCCATTTTTAGTTTGTATTTGAAATGACAATCCAAAACATAATCTCTTGTTCTTACAAAATGAACTATGACATCCCTTGGTAGTTTTCTCATAGTAGCAAATCTGGAGTTTACTCTGTATGTCTTGTCGATTTCACTATCAAAATTTTTTTCTTCCTTATTAGTTAACTGAGCCAAAGCCGATATCTTCTCCTGGTTGTTCAGGAATTGCTCGAAATCTTAATTGTAATTCCTTAATATACGCTTCCAAAATTAATCTCTCATCCAGATCAGCTTCGAACAAAGTATTTGTCGTTTCAGTTTATGTTCCAAAAGATCGACTCTATTGTTCACCTGTCTAATGTCTCCAGTCAGATGTTGAATTTCCTCCTGGAATTCCTTTGCCAAAGCATCAGTCTTGGATTCAAGCTTTGATCCCATTGTTTTAATTAATTAATTATTAGAATTAATTAATTTATGCATTTTAGCTATATAATCATCCATAAAGGGTTTTAGGACTTCTATATCACCTGATAATCTCTCAGGTTTTTCTGTCTTCTGTCTTCTTGTGGCCATAATTAAAGTTTAAATTTAAAAAAAAATTAAGATTGAAAATTTTAAAGTTACAGATTTATAACATAAAGTCCAATAGGTTTAATAATGTTAGTTAAGGGTTAAATGAAAAGACAGTTCTATGGTCTTTTGGCTCCCTCTTGTGGTCAATGTTATACAACCCCCCCTCAAAACAGGACTTCCGGTTTTGCGCTGTAGCTCCGCACCCCACGGCTGGTTTCGCCCTGCCAGGGGACCCTAAATGGGTCTAAAGTCGCCCCGGAGAGGCGACGAAGAAGGAGGGCCCCCCCATGGATCACGGAAAGATGGCGGTTGATCCGTTTGATCTGGGGGAAGCCCTCCAACCTGACAGGAGAAAGGCTAGCTGCACATCAGTGACTAGCCCAAGCTACCAGCAGCCGAAGTCCAAAAGCACTAACTAGAACAACTGTGAACAGCATGCTTGGAACTGGGTGAGAATATTGATCTTCTCTCTTCTATCTTGTAACTGATTTCCTTGAAAAGATCCCCAAGAAGCAAAAAATCCTCCAAAAGTGAGAAGGGAGGGGATCGCACCCCCACCCTTCCATAGACAGAAGCGGCGATTTAATTTTTATGGGGGACAGAAATATATTGAAATGAAGTTAATAATACTATAGTCTGGATAAATCTGAAAATTATGAAAACCGTTAAGATTTCACATCTGAAAGAGTATTGATGAAATTACAAAAAAACAATTCTTCGTTTTAAAAGTTGGAAAATGAATAGCTACTGACATCTAGTGGAGGATTAGAGCATAGAACCACAGCTGCATTGACTCAGAAATTGGCAAGATGCCCAGAAATAAAGAACAATTTGTTCCTTTGAACCTCAGTGACTTCTAGCCAAATAGAGAACAGCTGGGAACAGAGGAAAGAAAATATACTGGGCCACCTATTACAGATTGAGAACTATATTTGTTTTAAAAACTGCTGACCTTCTGGGATTATAAACACTTACTGAGCTGTGATCTCTAAGCTCAAGAATTGTTTGCAGAGAAAGAAAAACCTTGACTTTTGGCTAACCTTCTAGGGGGGAATTTACTGGATGGTTAAACATTCTGGATTGCAATTTTGGTTGGCTGATAATTGTAAGACCCCTGAATAGAAGAACTGTTATAAAAATACTGCTTTCAGTGGTGCTTTGACAATTGGAAATGCATTGGATTATAAAAACCATATATAAAGATAAGAACTATATAATATTTGGTTGTTTGGACTTTAAGATTGGCTGGTTTAACAAGGCTAATCATAGAGACTATGGTACCATTGAAAGAATATCTGGAGGGGGGAGATAAAATGGATGTTGCATATCTATCTAAAAGTGGCAGGAAACCACATCTAATATCTCCTTCTGAAGGCCCCAGCCTGGAATATCAGAGATCTGCAGGAACAATACTCCAAGACAAGGCAAATATTTTCCAGGAGGAAATGTATGCAATGCTGTGACAGATTCAAATGACAATGGTGTCAAATCATGATGAGATTAAAAACAACTTTGATGGCATAAATGAGCACATCTTTAACCTAAACTTACAATTAAAAAACTCTCAGAAAACAATGACAAAGAATGAACAAACAAACCAGATAACAGAACACAAACCAGAGGACAGTGACCCAAAGAGGGAAGCTACAGATGAAGAGAACCATAGCTTAATACAAACAAAAGAAAACTTGCAAGATTTTGCCATAACAATGGAAATGGAAAAGATATCTTATTTTTCAGGGCTTCAAAACAAACTTGAAGATAGGAAAGAAGATCTAACAAAATGGATTATAGAGCAGCCAGGAGAATCATTAGAGTTTGGGAGACAAAAAACGCATGTCTTACCTAACTTGTCTCTTCTATTCCCAACAACATTTACAAAAATACAGGAAGAATCCCCTGGCAAGTTGAACATACTGACTTGGAAAGTTACTTGGCAAAAGAAAAAGGCTAGAGTTAGATTCAAGAGATTTGATTCGACTTACCAGATGGAGTACTATATGATTAAACACTTGTTTGAATATGGTGAAAAGAATAGATAAATTATGGATATAAAAAGGGGCTCTACAGTAAGAGGGACAAGATATACAAGTAGTATAGTACTTTTTATAATATATGAAATGTAAAAATATTGGGATGGTGTATGTGAATGGAAAGTTTGGATATTTAAAGGTAATTAACTTTGAGAAAATTATGACTGATAAAAATGGTTTGAATACAGAGGAAAATTAAGCTTAAATAAGAATCTTGAAAACAGGACATATAGTGACTTAACAAGATGACTTTTATAAATACAATTGAAACATAAGCTGATCAGAAAATATGTTATATGCTGATGTTACTGTTATTTGTACAAACACAAGAAAAATGTTTATATCCAACTTTGTATGTATCAAAAATATTAAGAACTATATTTGTTTAATGTTGACAAAAGGAGAATACTACTGGAAGAAGAGAAGATCAAAGCAATATATCATTAATCAATATATTGATTATGAAACTATAGAAATTAATTATTATTGATTGTTTTTTAAATATATGAACCCAGACAACATGCTGTTTACCAAGCACTAAAGATTGTTATTGTAAAAAATCAATAAAATATATTAAAAGAAACCCTGAAAAACCAAAACCTCTTTACTTGGAAGCCTACTGCATTCCAATCAGTAACAGTTGAAATCGAAACTATTTCATCCCATTCTCACGGCAGATACAAAACACCATTTGAGCAGTCCTTATTTAAAAAAAAATCTGCAAAATCAGCTAACAGTGTAAAGTCCTCTGAAAAAGTTTAAATTCAAAAGTTTCATAAATAGTTTCAACAATGCATTAGATTGTAGTACAGGGGTGTCAAACTGCCGGCCTGTGGGCTGGTTGCATCATACGGAGGCTGCGCCCACCCCAGCTCTGGTAATGCAAAAAAAGTCTTGATACGTCACGACACGTCACGTGACATGGCGAGTTTGACACCCGTGTTCTAGTAGTTTCCAGCTTCTTTGTTTTGTGCTGTTGGTTTGATCTCCGAGCTTGACGATTTGACTGCAAACGTTTTATCTCCATTCGGGGGGACATCTTCAGTGCACTTTGAATTGTGCTCATCTGTCAGAGCACTGGCCTTTAAACATCTTTTTGTGTGATGTAAATTGGTGTGGGTGTTATTTGTCCGGATGTTGCTGAGTCATGGTCTGGTTTCGGGCTGTTTGATTGGCTGGTTGTTGTTGCTGGGCCATAGTCCTTGGTGTTTAAGTATCCTCTGTGTGATGCAAATGGTGTTTGTTTGTTTGGTTGCCTCTGAGTCATGGTCTGGTTTTGGGTTGTTTGGATGGATGGCTATTGTTGAGATGTGGTCTGGTTTCTTGTGGGGGGTTTGTGATTTTTGCTGTGTGGTGGGGTGCCTGTTCATTTTAAATGCTGCCTTCGGGATTGTGGTTGAAGTAGTTCTTTGGTTCTCAGCGGTTGGTAGATTGGGTCGATGTCAATGTGTCTGTTTATTGACTTATTGGTGGAGAACCAGGCTTTGAGGAATTCTCGTTCTCTCTTTGATTTCACTTGGGTTACAACTGTGGTCCCGGTTAGATCAAACTTGTGTCCTTCTGAGTCTTCATGGATGGACATGAGGGATAGTGGGTTATGTCTTTTGATAGCCAGGGAGTGCTCGTGCAGTCTGGTAGATAGCTTTCTTCCTGTTTGGCCCACATAGTTCTTTTCACAGTTGCTGCACTGGATTCGGTATATGATGCCTGATCTTTGGTTTGTTTCTGTCTGCTCCTTAGGTTTCTACAGGGTCTGTCTGAGAGTTGAGGCTGGTTTGTGGGCTACTGCAAGGTCATGATAGCATAGTAGTCTTGCTGTCATCTCTGAAACATTCTGTATGTAGGGAATTGTGATTTGTCTAGTCGTTGTTGTTCCTGTTGTAGTTGTGTTGCTATGGGTGTTTGTATTGTTTGTATGTAGGGATCTCCAGATGAAGTTTCGTGGGTATCCGTTTCTCTTGAAGACTTTGTATAAGTGTTTTTGTTCTGCTGATCTGGCTTCCATGGTGTTGCAATGGGATTCTGTTCTCCCAAACAGTGTTCTGACGCAGCTTTGTTTGTGGCATTTGGGCTGGTTGCTGTGGAACTTGAGGATTTGATCTGTATGTGTTGCCTTCCTGTATACGGATGTTAGAAGTTGGCCATTGGTGGTTCTGTTTACAAGGACGTCCAGGAATGGCAGTTCATTGTTATTCTCGGTTTCTATTGTAAATCGTATGTCTGTGAAGATGTTGTTGATTCTTTGGTAGGTTTACTCAACCTGGTTGCGCTTTATTATCATGAAGGTGTCATTCATGTAACGTACCCATAGCTTGGGGTTTATCTGTGGAAGTACAACTTCGATTTTCTGCATGATGACTGTTATGTCCTGGGACTGCTGAATGACTCAGCAGGCTCAGGAGGCTGCAGAAGGCCCGGGCAAACCACGTGGTTGCCCGGGACCAGACAGGCTGTCTCCAGCTTTGTGCGCATGCGCAAGGCGGGAGACTAGCCTTGCATTGATTGGCTGACGCTGTCCCTTGCAAGGGAGTATAAAAGGCCTTGGCACCATTTTGTGTTCTGTTCTGTTCGTGATCTCAATAAAGAAGTTGTGTTTGTTACTCCTGCCTCGCCTCGATGTCTTTTCTTCGGAAACAGAACATTGGCGACGAAGGTGGGATACGCTGCAAGAAGAACAACAAGAGAAGCTAGGCTGACTTACCAGAGGAGGCCTGAAGCGCTGGGAAGTTCGGCGTCCGGAGGAAACGACTGCCTGCCAGTATGAAAACGCTGAAGTTGAGCTCGGCTTCGAGGGACCCCTTCTCATTCCTTGCAGCAAGAGGCATCGAAGAGGCTACAGGCTGTAACGATGTCAAAGCTGGGCCGTCTGTCGGAATTTGATACTTCTCACCCTGAGCGCTGGAGTTCTTACGTGGCGCGAGTGGAAAATTACTTGCGAGTAAATAAGATCCAGGAAGACGGCCTTAAAGCTGCTACCTTGCTGTGTGTCTGTGGGCAAGAGACTTTTGACATTGCAGAGAATCTTGTAGCCCCAGCACCACTAGAGTCAATTGTGTATGCTGACTTAAAAAGGATGCTGCGAGAGCACTTCGAACCCAAGCTCTCAGTAATTGCTTGGAGGCATGCGTTTGAGCAGAGGGATCAGAGGCCTGGTGAGTTGGCTGCGGACTTTGTTGCTGCCTTAAGACAAGCAGCTAGGCAGTGCGAGTTCAAGGATCTGAAAGAGAGGCTCCGGGATCGCTTGGTTTGTGGACTGCGAAGTCGTGAGCTGCAACAGAAACTTTTTGCAAAAGAAGGTGTCTCATTCCAAGATGCTTTGAGAGAGATTGCAGCTGAAGAAGCAGCGGGCGGCGCTGTGAAAGCATTGCGGCTCGCCAGGAATCCCCCAGCGGCGGTCTCCATCCATCAAGATGTTGCTTGAGAGGAATCTGAAGTAGATACAGAAGAGGAGGTGGACAGGCTTCAGCAGGCAGAAGAGAAGAGGCCTCAAGGGTGCAGAGAAAAAGCGACAGCATCCCCTCGGTGTTTCGGTTGTGGAGGATGCCACAAGCGAAATGATTGCCGGTTCCGCTCCGCTATCTGCCGGGCATGTGGCAGGCAAGGCCACATTGCATCCGTCTGTTTGGGTTGCCAGAAGGAACGTTCTGCAGAAGAATTGCCTCTGAAAGGTACCAAGGTCCCCAGCCAACACAGGGTGGGCTTCTGCGCGTCCCGTAGGGGCGTTTTCAAAACCGGGGTTCACAGGCCACTTAAAAAGAAGCTTCACATTGACGTGAAGTTGCAAGGGGTTCCCTTGTCGATGGAGTTGGACACAGGGTCCGCTCTATCGATCATTTCCTTTGACACCTTCAATAAGGTTTGCAACAGAAGTGGCCTACGAGTCAAACTCAGGCCTTCAAGTTTAATCCTTACTGACTTCCAGAATTCCAGAGTCAGTGTGAAGGGGGAGGCCATGCTCAGGGTGCAGCATAGGAGTTTTGAGGGGCTGCTAGATGTGGTGGTAGTAGGGGGTGATTGTGCGAGCCTTATTGGGCTCGATTGGTTCGAGGCCCTTGGAATTCAAGTGACTGGACTTCACAATCTGCAAACGTCAGGCTTTGCAAAAGTTTGCAAGGAGTTTGCTCATGTGTTCAGTCCAGAGCTTGGCTCATACAAGGGGCCTCCCATTGCTTTACATTTAGACTCAGCCATCACACCCATCAGGATCAAGCCCTGAAGGGTGCCCTTTGCCCTAAAAAACAAAATAGATGCAGAGCTGGACAAGCTGCTCCAGCAGGGCATTTTAGAGCCTGTGGACTCTAGTCCATGGGAAACACCTATAGTCACGCCACTGAAAGCCAATGGAGAAGTCCGGATTTGTGCGGACTATAAATGTACACTTAATAAAGCATTGCAGCAGCATGCCTACCCGGTGCCTGTGGTGAGCCATATTTTGGCCTCCCTCAAAGGGGGGCGAATCTTTGCAAAGCTTGATTTGGCTCAGGCCTATCAACAGTTACCTGTTGATGAGGCAACGGCTGAGGCCCAAACAATAGTGACGCACCGGGGAGCCTTTAAGGTCAAAAGGCTGCAGTTTGGGGTTAATGTAGCCCCTGGCATATTCCAAAGCGTGATGGAGCGAACACTCCATGGTATTCCTGGGGTCTGTCCCTACTTTGATGATGTCCTCATCGCTGGGGAGTCATCTGTGAACTTAGCTGAAAGGCTGAGGGCTGTCTTGCTGCGTTTCCGCCAAGCAGGGCTGAAGCTGAAGCAAAATAAGTGTAAAATTGGAGTCACCTTCACTGAGTTCCTGGATTCCGTATTGATGCTGAAGGCATCCATCCTGCAGAATCCAAGCTTCAAGCGATTCAGCAGGCCCCAAGCCCCCAGTCGAAGAGTGAGCTTCAAGCCTTCCTGGGGCTGTTAAATTTTTATCATTCCTTCCTTCCCCGCAAGGCTGCAGTGGCTGAGCTGTTACACCGGCTCTTGGACAAACAGGCTCCATGGAAATGGACAAAAGTTCATGAAAGGAGCTTCACAGAGGTCAAGGTCTTGCTCTCTTCAAATGCGGTTTTAGCGCATTTCAATGAGCAACTGCCTGTGTGCATAGCCTGTGATGCATCCCCTTATGGGGTTGGGGCTGTGCTGAGCCACCTCAAGGCTGATGGGACGCAAGTCCCTGTGGCCTACTACTCCAGGACTCTCTCATCTGCAGAGTGTAATTATGCGCAGATTGACAGAGAAGCCTTGGCAATAGTGGCTGGCATAAAGAAATTCCACGATTTCTTGTATGGCCGCTATTTCACGGTTTACACAGACCATAAGCCTTTGCTGGGTTTGTTTACAACAAACAAACAAACCCCTCACATAATATCTCCCAGAATGCTGAGATGGTCAATTTTCCTGTCAGCATATGACTACACCCTGGTTCACAAACCAGGTAAAGAAATGGGCCATGCAGATGGCCTCAGCAGATTACCCCTACAGCAGGTAGAGGCAGATCCGGCTCCTGCTCTTCACATTCTCTCCATTCAGGAATTGCCTGAATCTCCCCTCAATGCTAGGGACGTGGCTGCAGAAACTGCCACTGATCACATGCTTACACGCGTGCTGACATGGGTGTTGTCAGGATGGCCTGACACGTGTCCGGGTGCAGAATTCCAGAGTTTCTGGCAAAGGAAGCACGAGCTTTCCACTTTCAAAGGATGTATCCTATGGGGCAGCCGGGTAGTCATTCCGGCCTCATTGAGGACTAGAGTCTTGTTCTCTCTGCATGAGGGACATCCGGGAATAGTCCGGATGAAGGCGCTTGCACGTAGCCACCTCTGGTGGCCTGGGCTCGATAAAGAGATCGAGACCCAGGTGCATGGGTGCCAAGTGTGCCAACAGTCAAGGCCAGAAATGCCCCAGGCCCCTGTACATAGGTGGGAGGAGACACATACCCCATGGTCGAGGGTACACATCGAATACGCTGGGCCCTTTCAGGGGCAATTCTTCCTTCTCCTCATGGACAGCCATTCCAAGTGGCTAGAGGTTGTTCCTGTCTCCTCCACTACTACTGCTAGGACCATCCAGGTGCTGAGAGGAATCTTCGCCTCACATGGTCTTCCAGATGTCCTTGTCTCAGACAATGGACCCCAATTCACATCTTCTGAGTTTCAGGGTTTTCTCCAAGCCAACATGATCCGGCATGCCAAATCTGCGCCATTCCATCCAGCTTCCAATGGCCAGGCTGAGTGTATGGTGCGTACTACCAAAGATGCTTTAAAGAGAATCACTCACGGGAACTAGCATCACAGGTTAGCTGACTTTCTTCTTTGTCACCGCACCACACCTTGCACTGCCACTGGAAAGAGCCCAGCTGAACTCCGCTGGGGTCGCAGACTCATTACTAAGCTGGACAGGTTGCACCCCGACCGGGTGGCTTCACAGGTGTCACAGCCACGGGCACCTAGGAGACTACAGGTGGGCAATCTGGTCTGGGCAAGGAACTATGGACCTGGACATCTCTGGGTGACAGCCGTGGTATGCAAGGTCTCTGGGCCGCTGTCATACGAAGTGGCCTTGGATGATGGTCGTGTGCTCAGACGTCACATTGACCAATTGCGCTGGTGGCTTCCCAGCCACTCTTCCACTCCTCGCTCTGCTCTGGGGAGGAGGAGGACCACAATTACGATTGTGGACCACAGTCTCTCCGTGAAGAGGGACCTTCAAATGTTCCTGCACATGTTCCTGAAGGGGGTTTTGCCATGGAGGCGGCTCCTGACTCTGGCACAGGCAACGGGTCTATGGGACATTGCTGTCAATCGGCTACTCAGGCCACTCCAGCTGCTGGTCTTGGGCTCGAAGGACAGTGTTCCCAAGAGGGGTCCATTGTGGATTTGGGGAATTCCACCCCACCACTGGACTTGGGGAACTCCACCCCACCAAGGAACTCTGGTTTGGGTTTAGCGGATCCAGCCAGTCAGCAGTTTGGAGGGTTGCCTGGGTCTTGGGGGCATCAAAGTCCTGGTCTGCCTAGTCTAGCAGGCGAGATGGCATGCCAGGCACACACGCTGGCTCCAAGAAGGTCAGAGCGGGCCAAGGGTCCACCCAAACATCTAAAGGACTATGTGAGGTTCCTGTCAAGTATAAGGGAGGCTTAATAGTTCTCTAGGACTCAGGACACACTCTAGAAGGGTGTTCTGTTGATAGTATGAAACAATTGGAGGTATTCTTGTAAATACAAGAAATGGAATGAAAGGGTCTGCCAGTGTGCAGGCACAACCGTGTTTAGAAATAATAACATGGTAACTGAATACATGTATATGTGTGCTGCTCTAAAACAGTAAGTATTCACTTATTGTTTTATCCAAGGGGGGAGGGGTGTTATGTCCTGGGACTGCTGAATGACTCAGCAGGCTCAGGAGGCTGCAGAAGGCCCGGGCAAACCACGTGGTTGCCCGGGACCAGACAGGCTGTCTCCAGCTTTGTGCGCATGCGCAAGGCGGGAGACTAGCCTTGCATTGATTGGCTGACGCTGTCCCTTGCAAGGGAGTATAAAAGGCCTTGGCACCATTTTGTGTTCTGTTCTGTTCGTGATCTCAATAAAGAAGTTGTGTTTGTTACTCCTGCCTCGCCTCGATGTCTTTTCTTCAGAAACAGAACAATGCCGTCTGCGACCAGGCCAGATATAAGAGATCCCATAGGCGATCCCTTCAGTTGTTCATAGTTCTCTCTGTCAAATTTGAAGTAGGTGGTTAAGCATAGTTGGAGGAGTTCACATGTGCTTTCTGTTGTGAGTGGTCCTCTTGGTGGTTGTGTGTTGTCCAGTAGTTCTTTGATTAGGTCAATTGCTAGTTTCAGATCTACCAATGTGAATAATGCGGTAACATCGAATGATATCATTGTTTCTTTGTTTTGTCTCGGATAAACCAACTCCTCCCTCTTCGCCATCTTAAAATCACGGAGCTTCAAATATGACGATACTCCCACAAAAAGGAAACAGCAAGCTGCAACTAGAGAAAGCCTCTTTCAGCATGAAAGGTAAATATGCAAAAAGAACTACAGTAGTGCCTAAGAAGTGGTGGCACCCTTTATTGTCCATTACAGATGGCTGGCTCTTCCACAGCGAACTTGTATGGTTCTAAACCTTTAGCTGTGGAGAGTCTGTAACAGAGCCCAAAAATTCTGCTACATCAAGGGCGGCTTCTTCCTCTGGAAGTCCACTGCCAGGAGTTTGATTCTAACTGGCTCAAGGTTGACTCAGCCTTCCATCCTTCTGAGGTTGGTAAAATGAGGACCCAGATTGTTGGGGGAAATATGCTGACTCTGTAAACCGCTTAGAGAGGGCTGTAAAGCACTATGAAGCTGTGTATAAGTCTAAGTGCTATTGCTATTAGGTAAATGATCCCACTAAATTAATTCCAGGTTGGGCAGAAGAGAAGAGAAAGGAAAGAGTCAGGCAAGTGGCATTTAACTTTTCCTCAGAACAAAGCTGTTATTTCCTCATCAAGTAGATTGCTGGGTAGAGAGGCTTTGAGTACAGTTCAATAAAAATAACTGATACTTGCTAAGGGGCAAGTTGATTTTCTTCTTAGTAATCATGTATTGAATAAATTTTATTTCATAGTTTGCATAAGTAAGTCACATGAGGTGAAACGTAATAGTTACTTCTTGGCTAAATAAAAATTCACTTATTAGCAAAATTAATAAAGGACAGCCTCCTCCAATCTGATGTCCTCTAGATGTATATTGTACCATGTGTTGGTACAAATGTGTTGGGGTACACCTTAGTTACTGTTTTAGACATTCCAAAGAAAGATAATATAGGGATTATGCATTAATTCTAGGCATTGAAATCCTGTTATTTGTAGAACTAACTTCCTCAGTCAACTATTTTCACCCAGTTCCTCTCTGCTGCTGATGGAGAAGGTTACTGCCTTTGAAACATAGGCCACAATAAATAAACAAACAAACAAATAAATAAAGCCATAGTGTGTTCACACATCATCATGCTAACCTATGTTTTCAATCAGAATAGAGCTGGAAGGGACCTTGGAGGTCTTCTAGTCCAACCCCCTGCTCAAGCAGGACACCCTATACATTTCAGACAAGTGGTTGTCCAGTCTTTTCTTAAAAACCTCCAGTGATGAAGCACCTACAACTTCTGAAGGCAAGCTGTTCCACTGGTTAATTGTCCTCACTGTTAGGAAATTTTTCCTTAATTCCAAGTTGCTTCTTTCCTTGATTAGTTTCCATCCATTGTTTCTTGTCTTGCCTTCTGGTGCTTTGGAAAATAAGTTGACCCCCTCTTCTTTCTGGCAGCCCCTCAAATACTGGAATACTGCTATCATGTCAGCCCTAGTCCTTTTCTCTAGACTGGCCATACCAAATTCCTGCAATCGTTCTTTATACTGCACTGGGTCTGTCTAGGGTAGTGCAACCTCATCCAGAACTAAAGATGTTAAAGTCCTGGCTCCCAAAGCTTCATGTACCCAAAGCCACTCGGTCTTACCAGGGTTCAGCTGAAGCCTGTTCCATCCAGGTCCTCCACACCCTCCAGGCACCATGAGAGAGCAGCAACAGCATCACTTGGGTCACTGGGTATGCACATGTAAAGTTGAGTATCATCAGCATACTGATGGTACCTCATTCTGTGGTGGCGGATGATCTCAGCCTGCTGTTTCATGTAGATGTTAAAAATGAGTGGAGAGAGTACCGAGCCCTGTGGCATGCCACAAAGGAGCAGCCTTGGGCTGGACCCCTCACTCTCTATCAACACTGATTGGGATCTGCCTTGGAGAAAGGAGGCAAACCAGCACAAGACTGCATTGCTCAGCCCCAAACCCCACAGCCGGCCCCAAAAGATGCCATGGTCAATGTTATGGAAGGCCGTTGGAGAGATCAAGGAGAGCAAGGATACTGTATCCATGTATGGGTTCAAACTGGGAACAGATCCAAGCAAATTTGTCAGTTGGGTGTTCAACAAATTAATCGCCACAGCCCTGAAGACGATCGCCTGATGAGGGACCGGATGATCCTGAACAGGGCCACCAGGTGACACTCTGGGGACACAATAAGGGTGGAGAAATTATGGTGTTTCGCCACTCTTACCGCCAAGAGGTAGACCTTAATAACAGCTCTAAGTCTGGTTGGAGTTATCCCTCATTTTCCTCCAGTGGTGCACTAGGTGTCTGTTAGCCTTTTTCATAATCTGCAGCTCCTCCATGAACCATGGGAAGTGTTGGGAGCGATGGATCAAGAGAGGCTGCATAGGAATGTCTGAGTCCGAAGTCTTTGGATTGCAACCCACACTGGATTGTAGTATTACAACATGTGAAAGTTAAGTCCTGTGCAAATGTAATCTTATAAAATAATGGTCCTTATCTTTATAAATGCTAACTTTTCGAAGCAAATTTACTTGATCTTATTATAAATCTTATAACAGGAACATTTCAATTGATGAAGGAATGAATAGTTCATGTGTGTTAAACATAAATAAATAATGGTGCAGTATAGACAGCATTTGGTCTAGTGGTTAAGGTGCTGGCCTAGAAACCAGGAGATTGTGAGCTCCAGTCCTGCCTTAGGCATGAAAGCCTAATAAAAATAGTTCCGGTTTAAAATCTACATGTTTTCTTAACATCTTTTCTAACCAAATATGTATTTTTGTCCTTTTTTTTTTGCTTTAGGGCACGTCCACCAAAGATGATAGTACGTGCCTGTTTTTTGCTTACACTTCCAACAGTTACTAGACATGTTTTTAAACATTTTTTCTAATCTCTCAGGTGGTAAATGCCATCTATAAAACATTTTATATAAATTTTCTTTATAGGCAGTTGCCATTGTCAATTTATAGTTTCTTTCCCAAAGATTTTGCCATTTTTCTAATTCTATATTGTGCCCAAACTTTTTTGCCCATGTTATCATTGTTTCTTTCACTTGTTCATCTTTCATTTTTAAATTTAATAGAAAATTATACAGTTTCTTAATCAACTTTTCATCTGATGTCAACAGTACCTGATCAAACATTGTCGGGTCTTTATAAAAGCCATGTATTTTAGCATCTTTCTCATATCTCATTTGTATTTGCAATTGAGGCCACCATGATAAATCAATATGCTGATCTTCCAACTCTTGTTTAGATTTTAATTTCCCTTCCGTATTCAAAATATCTTTATAGGTTACAATTTTCTCAAAGTTAGTTAAGTTTGGGTGAACAAAAGCTTCCATTGTTGAAAGCCATCCTGGTATTTTCATGTAGATTTTAGCTTTTATCTTTTCCCATACTAAAATTAATGCATTTCTTACATAGTGATTTTGGAAATATCTGTGGATTTTATTCTTCCCATACCATAGAAAAGCGTGCCATCCAAGTTGTAAATCATGTCCTTCTAAATATAGTAATCTTTTATGTCTAAGGGTTATCCATTCTTTTAGCCATGTTAAAGCACATGCTTGGTAGTATAAAACCCAATCCGGTAGTCCAAATCCTCCATGTTCTTTAGATTCTTGTAACATTTTCAATCTAATTCTGGCTTTCTTCCCTTGCCAAATAAATTTCTAAATCAGTGTATTTAAATCAGGGGTGTCAAACTGCCGGCCCACGGGCCGGACGTGTCACGCATAAGCCGCGCCCACCCCATTGCCGGCAATGGCAAAATAGTGCCGATATGTCGCGCGACGTCACGTGATGTCGCGAGTTTGACATGTCTGATTTAAATCATTGAAGAATTTTTTCTCTAATTTTATCAGTACTGTTTGAAATAGGAAAAGTAATTTTGGTAAGATATTCATTTTCACGGTAGCTATTCTTCCTAACATTGATAATTGTAGATTTTTCCATTTTTCCAAATCCAGTTTTATTTGATTTAATAGCTTTATAAAATTGTCTTCTTTTATTGTTGCACATCTTGCTGTTAGATATATTCCCAAATATTTAACTTTCTTAACTATCTGGAGATCTATTTTTCCTGACAGTTGATTTTTTTGTTTATCTGTAAGATTCTTAACTATAACTTTAGTTTTTTCTGTTTATCTTCAATCCTGCTGTTTCTCCGAACTCTTCTATCCTTTTCAGTAATTTAGGGCTTGTCTCCAACGGTTCCTCTAGTATAAATACCAAATCATCTGCAAACGCTTGCAGCTTATATTTTTCATCTTTTATCTCCATTCCTTTAATTTCTGGATCCTGTCTAATGTTTCTATTCAACACTTCCAAGGTTAATATAAATAACAATGGAGATAGTGGACACCCTTGTCTTGTGCCTTTTTTATATTAAAATTCTCTGTAAAGTCCCCGTTTACAATTACTTTTGCTGTTTGTCTATAGTATATTGTCTTGATTATATTTATGAATTTCTCTCCAAAGTCCATACATTTTAATCGTTGTATCATGAATTGCCAATTTACATTATCAAAGGTTTTCTGCGCATCTAAAAAAATTAGTGCTATTTTTTTTCCTGAATGCATTTCATAATATTCCAGTGTATCCAAAATGATTCTTAGATTATTTTTTATTTGACTTTGTGGTAGAAATCCAGTGGTGGGATTCAAATATGTGAACAACTGGTTCTCTGTATGGATGCCGCTTCTGGAAGTCCATTCTGGGCCTGGGCAACAAAAAATTAGCTATCAGTTCTGCCGAAGTGGTGCAAACTGGCTGAATCCCACCACTGTAGAAATCCATTTTGATCTGGATGAATAAATTCAATCAAAAATCTTTTCAGTCTCTCTGCTATTATTGAGGCAAAAAATTTATAATCCACATTTAATAATGATATTGGTCTATAGTTCTTTATCTGTGTCAAGTCTGAATCCTCTTTTGGTATTAAGGTAATATTAGCTTCTATCCAAGTGTTTGGTAATTTAGCCTCTAATAATACCTCATTACAAACTTCTTTCATTGGTAAGCTTAATGTATCTTGTAAACATTTATAGAACTCTGCAGGTAACCCATCTGGTCCCGGAGTCTTGTCATTTTTTTGTCTTTTTATAGCCTCAGTCAATTCCATCATTGTTATTTTTTCATTTAACATATTTTTTAAGTTCTCTGAAATTTTTGGTAGCTTAGCTTTTTCCATGTATTGCATTATTTTTCCCCGGGAGATTTCTTCTGTATCATACAGTTTTTCATAAAATTCTTTAACTATTTTTTTTATTGTGTCATTTTGAAATTGTAGGCAACCTTTCTCATCTTGCAGTTTGTTTATCAGTTTCTTCTCTCTTTCTTTTTTCAATTTATAAGCTAACCATCTACCCAGCTTGTTAGCATTTTCAATAAAATTTTGTTTTGCCCTTTTAATTTGTTGAGCCAATTCTTCAGCTTCTACTAAATTTAATTTGTGTTTTATTATCTCCATTTGTCTTTTAAGAGTTTTCTTTTAAAAAATATATATTTTATTAATTTTTTACAATAACAATCTTTAGTGCTTCGTGAACAGTGTGTTGTCTGGGTTCATAAATTTTAAACAATCAATGATAATTACTTTCTACAATTAATCAATATGTTGGTTGGTAATATATTTCTTGATCCTCTCTTCTTCCAGTAATATTCTCCTTTTGTCTACATTAAACAAATATAATTCTTAATATTTTCAGTATATACCAAGTTAAATATAAAGCTTTTTTTTAGTATTTATGCATATAATAATAACATCATTTAACATGTTTTTTAATCAGCTTATGTTTCCATTGTATTTATAAAAGTCATCTTATTAAGTCATTATATGTCCTGTTTTCAAGATTCTTATTGAAACTTAGTTTCCCCTCAGTATTCAGACCACTCTTATCAGTCATAATTTTGTCAAAATTCTTTACCTTTAAATATCCAAACTTTTCATTTAAATAGACCCTCTCAATGTTTTAACATTTCATACTGTATATTCTAAAAGTATTATACTACTTATATATCTTATTCCTCTTACTATAGGGCCCCTTTACAAGCTTTATCTATTCTTTTGGCCACATTCCAACAATATTTAATCCTATAATACACCATCTAATAATCTTGCTCTAGGGCCTCTTTATATCCAGACTTTATATATATATATATATATTAACCGTATTCAAACAAGTGTTTAGTCATATCATATTCCATCTAATAAGTTGAATCACGTCTCTTGACTCCAACTCTAATCTTCTTCTTTTGCCAGGTCGCTTTCCAAATCAGTAAGTTTAGCTTGCCAGGTTGTATTTTTGTAAGTGTTGTTGGGGACAAAAAAGACAAATCAAGTAAAGTATCAGTTTTTTGTCTCCCACGTTTTAATGATTCTTCTGATAGTTCTTTAATCCATTTTATTAGTTCTTTTTTATCCTCAAATTTGTTTTGAAGTCCTGGAGGATAAAGCATCTTTTTATCTTCTTTATTATAGTGAGGTTTTGCAGATTTTTTTTTTTGTATTAAATTGTAGTTTTCTTCATTTGTAGTTTTTCTATTTAAGTCACTTTCATTTAATTTATGTTCTGATGTCTGATTTGTTTGTTCATTCTTTGTTGTCATTTTTTGAGTGTTATTTAATTGTAGGTTTAAGTTAGAGATATGTTCGTTTATATTGTCAAACTTATTTCTAATCTCATCATGGTTTGAAACAATTATCATTTGAATCTGTCACAGCATTGTGTATATTTTCTCCTGGAATGTATTTGTTTTGTCTTGAGTCATTGTTCCTGCAGATCGTTGAAGCTCCAAACTGGGGTCTTCAGGAGAAAGTGTTGGGTATGGTTTTCTATCACTTTTAGATAGGTATATAATATCCGTTTTATCTCTCCCCTCTAAGTAGTTTTTCATTGGTGTCATAATCTTTTTAATTAGCTTTATCAAGCCAGCCCATCTTAAAATCCAAACAGCCAGATCTTACATAGTTCTTATCTTTATATAATGGTTTTATAATCCAATACATTTCCAATTGTCAAGGCACCACTGAAAACAATATTTTGTGACAGTTCTTCTTTTCAGGGGTCTTGTAATTATCAACCAGTCAGGATTCAGTCCAAAGTATTTGACCATCTAAAAGTTTTCCAGTAATTTCTCCTTTAGAAGATTAGCCAAAGGCCAAGATTTTTCTTTCTCTGCAAACAGTTCTTAGGTTTAAAAATGCAGCTCAATGTGTTCATAATCCCAGATAAACCAAAAACCCCTTATACAGATGAACATGGAGCACCTGGTTGATTAACTGCATAAATACAGCAGGAGCTCCTTGTAGTCCAAAAGGCATTACTTTAAATTGGAAGCTTCCCAGGGGGCAATTGAAGGTGGTTTTCCATTTGTCCCCTTCCTTAATCCGGACTCGGTAATAAGCCTCCCTTAAATCCAACTTTGTAAAATCTTTCCCCTTTCCCTGGTGGGCTAACATGTTTTTCATTAAGGGGAGGGGGTACATGTTCTCTAGGCTGACAGCGTTTAACCCTTTGGACATCCAAGCTGGGAATAAACAAAATGGAGACTGCTTTAGAAAGAAGGTCGCAATAATAATAATAATAATAATAATAATAATAATAATAATAATAATAATAATAATAATAATAATAATAATAATAATAATAATAATAATAATAATAATAATAATAATAATAATAATAATAATTGCTAAATTAATCCACTGGGCATTGTGTAAAAAATACGACTTGCCTGTGTCCGAAAAGTCATGGGAACATAGGGTGGAAAAAGTTGTTGAGAATGAGAGGGTGCAGGTCTTGTGGGACTTTCGAATACAGACAGATTGCCATTTGGAACACAATACGCTGGATATCGCAGTTGTAGAGAACCGAAGTGTACAGCTGATTGATATCGCTGTACCAGGAGATGCCAGAGTCGAAGAAAAAGAACTGGAAAAAATTACAAAATATCGCGACCTGGCCATCGAAACTGCGCGATTATGGATGAAATGTGTAACAGTGGTACCCATTGTCATCGGGGCACTGGGAACTATGTCCAAAAACTTTGCAAAATACATCAAGAAACTGCAGCTTCCTGCAATAACTCCAGCAATATTACAAAAAACTGCGCTACTCGGAACATCATATATTTTAAGGAGGTACCTGGTTGACACCTAGGATGCTGGTAGCAACCCGTGTCAACCATCAGCGCCAGCCAATTTGAATGTTCAGTTGACTGAGGTTCATGTTTAATGAATAATAATAATAATAATAATAATAATAATAATAATAATAATAATAATAATAATAATAATAATAATAATAATAATAATAATAATAATAATAATAATAATAATAATAATAAGTTGGAAGGGACCTTGGAGGTCATCTAGTCCAACCCCCTGCTCAGGCAGGAACCCCTATACCATTTCAGACAAATGGCTGTCAGTTATTTTAAAAAACTTCCAGTGTGGAGCATTCACCGCTTCTGGAGGCAGGTTGTTCCACTGGTTAATTGTTCTAACTGTCAGGAAGTTTCTCCTTAGTTCTAGGTTGCTTCTCTCTTTGGTTAGTTTCCATCCGTTGCTTCTTGTCCTGCCTTCAGGTACTTTGGAGAATAGCTTGACTCCCTCTTCTTTGTGGCAGCCCCTGAGATTTTGGAACACTGCTATCATGTCCCCCCTCGTCCTTCTCTTCATTAAACTAGACATACCCAATTCCAGCAACCATTCCTTATATGTTTTAGCCTCCAGTCCCCTGATCATCTTTGTTGCTCTTCTCTGTACTCTTTCTAGAGTCTCAATATCTTTTTTACATTGTGGTGACCAAAACTGGATGCAGTATTCCAAGTGTGGCCTTACCAAGGCATTGTAAAGTGGTATTAACACTTCCCGTGATCTTGATTCTATCCCTCTGTTAATGCAGCTCATATTTAAGTGATTGTCCACTAGGACTCCAAGATTCCTCTCACAGTTGCTACTATTGAGTAAGGTACCACCTATACTATATCTGTGTAGTTTATTGAAGAGCAGAACCACAAGAAATGAGGCTCTGGAGCAGCTGACCTCATGTAGCTGGGAGTGGTGGGTTTTTATACCTTCTTGGGCTTTTGTGTTTGGAGTTGTTTCCTGTTCCTGGTGCATGAACTTTGACCTGAGGTTCTTTTGAGTGTGTCCTTTTTGGTATTGGTGGGTTAATCCTATTATGTCCTAAAGGTCATGTTTCCTGTCCTTAGAGTTTGGGTGGGGAATGTAGATTCTATGGGTCTTTGTCTTTCTAATCTCATCAGCTTCTAGCTTCCTGGCTCCAACCTTTCTGAATAGGATTATCAGATCTGCATTTCTACAGACCTGGTTTCTGCTTGGGGCAGAGAGACTTGGAGGTGGTGGTTTCTGCCTAAGATTTTCTATTATTCCTTTGGGGAAATATATTCTTCTTTTTTAATATTCCCCAAAATATTTCTTTCTCTGGGGGGGGGGGTGACTTCCCACAGGACCTATCCCCAATCTTAAATTCCTCACTCCATTCTTCCACCAGATGGTTGGGCGCCACTTGTCAAGCCAGGCCAGACCCAAAATTACAGCCTCAGTCATTTTTGGGACCACCACAAAATGAATGATTTCCCAGTGCCGGCCCATTTCCAATCGCACTGGTTCTGTCAGGTGCGTGGCAGGTGCACCGCCAATTAGGGACCTGTCAGCTTGTTCAAATCTCATGGCTAGGGGTAATAGCCTTGCCTGAATCCCCAGCTTGAGCACTGTGGGTAGATTAATTAGGCACCTGGTGCAATCAGAGTCTATTAACACATTTAAGTCCATTTGGGCCCCTGTTTTGGGTACTATTATCTTGGCAGCGATGGCAAAAGGTGGGATGGGTTGACTTACCATCGGATCCTCCTCACCTTCCTTATCACTGTCATAGGGCACTGGCATCTGTAATGGCTCTGGCTGGGCTCTTTGTCTCGGGCTCGGCAGAACGGGGGTGTCCAACAGCTGGGTCCTGCCGTGCCCAGTTTGTCTTTTCCCTTCCTCCTCTGGGGGCTTTTTGTGGCTTAGCAGTGGCAGCCGGTGTGCTTCTGGCCTGGGGGCTGGGTGATGGGCACTCCACAGCACGGTGACCCATTTGGCCGCATCAGTAGCATTTGATTGGAGCTCTGACTGGTGCTTGGGGAACGCTGGTGGTCGTGATGGCTTGGGAACATCGGCCAAAAAGGCACTTCTCCTTGGCATGTGGCGGCTTGGGTTCGGCTGTGCCTGGCTTTCTGTGGCGATCCAATTTGATGTCCAGCATCACCGCCATGCTGTACCACTTACGCAATTGGTTAGGAAAGCCCCGAATGATGCAGGCTTGGAGTAGGTCGCGGTCGAGCCCCTGCTTGAAGTAGTTGATCAACAATCATTCCGGTCACTGCCCTAGCCGACCAGCAACTCCCCCGAATTCACAAATGTATTCCTTAGCGGGGTGGCCTTTTTGCTTCAGACGATGGATCTCTTTCTCGCCCAACAGGGCCTGGGATTCATCTTCAAAACGACCTCTCAGTTGCTCCATGAATAAGTTAGCATTCTGCAGGTCAGGAGCCCCTTCATCACGGAGGTTGGTCACCCATTTGGCCGCTTCCCCCTCCAAATTGGCTGCCACGGCATTCACCATCTGAGCATCATCCAGGTAGGCATAAGCGTAGTGATCTAGATGAGCCCACACTTGATTCAGGAAGAAGGATAGCTTCTTGGGATCCCCATCAAAGGTGGGCTTGATGGGACTTCCAGTTTGCGTCGTGGTGATGCAGCCGAAGGAAAGCTGGGCTCCGCTTCCCACAGCTGATTTTGCCCTGCCAGGGGTCCCTAACTGGGCCTAAAGTCGTCCCGGAGAGGCGATGAAGAAGGAGGGGACCCTCGTAGATCATGGAAAGACAGCGGTCAATCCTTTTGATCCGAGGAAAGCCCTCCAAACCGGCAGGGGAAAGGCTAGCTGCATTTCTGTGGCTAGCCCAAGCTACTGAAAACCGAACAAAGAAAGCACTTACCAGCATTCTAAACAACATGCGTGGAACTGGGTGAGAATATTAACCCTTTCTCTACTATTTCGATACCTGACTCCCTGGATAAGACAAACTCCCATAAAGCAAGAAATCCCCAAACGTGAGAAGGAAGGGGACTTTTGCCCCACCCTTCCAGAGAAGCAAAAGCGGCAGGGGAATCTTTTGGGGGGACAAAAACAAAGAAGAATACAATACCAAAGTGGATGTAATATAAATACAGAGCGTTGATAAATCGCAGAATTGAGAAAACTGTTAAGGGCTTTTTCTTTGGAAAGAATATTGGGGTGAAATTCAAGAAACTTTAAAGTGGAAATAATTGCTTGCTTTAAGTGTTGGAAAATGGATATCTGAGGACATCTAGTGGTGGCATAGAGGTACAGCACTAAGGTTGTTGTGGCTAGAGTGGACTTGGCACAATGCCCAGACACAGATAATCACCTAGCTTCTTTGATCTTCAGTTAAGCTTTTAGTTCAACAGAGAGCAGCTGGCAACGGAGAAAAATATTTTGGGCTACTCTCTACTTGGTGGAAGTTATAACTGTTTTGAAATTTGATGACTATATTGGATTACAAACATTGACTGAACTTTAACTTTTGACTTTCTGCCTCTTGGTTGTTTTTACCGGGGGGAGACCAAGGGATTGATTGTAAGGTGGTTGGCAACTTTGGATTACAAGCATTGGTTGACTGATAATTTTTGGATTCCTGGACAGAAGAGTTGTGACAAAATACCCCTTGTTGGTGGTGGACCTATATTTTGGAACTTATTGGATTACAAAGGCCCACCCCATTGCCGTCAATGGCAAAAAAGTCATGATACGTTGCGACACGTCACGTGATGTTGCGAGTTTGACACCCCTGATATAAAGGAAGGAAACCACAGACTGGCACAGACAAAGAAAAACATTGAAGACTTAGAGATAATACTGGAAATGGAAAAAGCACACCATCCCTCAAGGTTTCAGAACAAACCTGAAGAAAAGGAAGAAGACCATATAGAACAGTCTATAGAGCCTTCAGGAAAAGCGTTAGAAACTGGGAAACAAGAAAAGAAAAGAGAAGCTGAAGGAGGAGGAAAGTTGGAGCTTTTCAATGAATATGAATGGGTTGAACTCCCCTTCAGAAATATCTTACCTAAATGGCCTTACCCACTACAAAGAGTACCCATAAAAACAGAGAAAAAATTCTTTGACGATTTAAATACATGGATTTGGAAACCTATCTGGCAAAGGAAGAAAGCTAGAGTTAGACTAAACAAAATAGAGGACTTGATCTATTGGCTGGGGCCCTATATTATCAAACAGGTGTTTGAATACATCTAGAAACAGATAACCTTTAGATATTAAAGTCCTGGCTCCCAAAGCTTCATGTACGGGCGCGGCTCCCAGGGTTTTTTTTTTTAGGCCAAACGGGTCCGTGTGGCTCGTTCGATGTTTCGGGTGGCCGACCCATGGTTTAACATATAGTTTAGCATTCAACAATTTCTTTAGCACTTCTCGCACTAGCTTCACGTAGTCAGCCATATTCGTGCTGTATATCAGGATATCATCAAGATACACCAAAACCCCCTTGTACAAATGATCATGTAGCACCTGGTTGATCAGCTGCATGAAGACAGCTGGAGCCCCCTGTAGTCCAAATGGCATAACTTTGAACTGATAGCTATCCATAGGACAGTTAAAAGCGGTCTTCCATTCATCTCCTTTTCTTATTCTAACTCGGTAATATGCCTCTCTTAGATCCAATTTAGTGAAGATGCTCCCCTTTGCTAGATGGGTTAGTAGGTCCTTCAGGAGGGGGGGGTACTTATTTTCTTGCTCACAGCATTTAACCCCTTATAGTCCACGCAGAGATGAAGCGACCCATCTTTTTTCTCTTTAAATAATACCAGAGCCCCCACCTGAGATTTGGCCGGCTCAATGAATCCCCTTGCTAGGTTCTTGTTCACATATTGCTGCAGTTCATCCATTTCGAGGGGGGTCATGGTGTACATCCTCGGCCGTGGGAGCTTAGCTCCCGGTAACAGTTCAATGGCGCAGTCATTGGGCCGATGGGGTGGCAGGATGTCGCATTCTTTCTCACTAAATGCCTCCGCTAGATCCCGGTATTTGCTGGGGATGAGTGGCTCGCCTGGATGTGGCAGGGTAGCTATCTTTGCTAACTCGGTAGATGGCCTAGACTCTCCAGTAACGTCGGCTGAATTAAGAGGGGGTTTGGGCCCTATAGGTAATCTCACAGTCCTCATCCCCTTTTCCCACCAAATAAAAGGTTTCCACTTGTCTAACCAGGCTAGACCTAGAATCACAGCCTCAGTCATCTTCGGAGCCACCATGAAGCGAATGAACTCCCAATGTTCACCTATTTCTAAGCGTATCGGGTCTGTCAATTGTGTTACTAAAGTTCCTCCCATTAACGAGCCATCGGCTTGTTCAAATCTCACGGGCTTGGAGAGCAACCTTGCCCGTA
The DNA here is from genome assembly GCA_023970755.1 of Azemiops feae. NCBI lineage: Eukaryota > Metazoa > Chordata > Lepidosauria > Squamata > Viperidae > Azemiops > Azemiops feae. The sequence goes on along the minus strand of JALGBA010004045.1, from coordinate 35,198 downwards.
TACCCATTTTAAGGGCAAGTGGCAAGCTAATAATGCACCGGGAGCACCCCAAGTCCACTAGCACTCTCAAATCCACTTGTACACCCGTCTTAGGGACTATGAGTTTGGCAGCAAGAGAAAAAGGTGGAACAGGTCGACTCACCATCGGGTCATTCTCTCCTTTGTCGTCGCTGTCGTAGGAGGGCAGAGCGGTGGCAGGTCCAGCTTGGGCCTCGGCGCTATACTGCTGTTGTGATTCCGTGCCAGCCTGTGATCCCGGCAGCTGAGTCCGGGGAATCAGAGGAGGAGGAGGAGGAGCCATTGGAGTTGGAGGGAGGCTCTGATGAGTTAGAAGACTCACAGTCGGAGGAAGAGCCTGGCCCCTCCAATCGTGTTCTGGATGAAACTCAGCTGTGTGGGGAGGATGAGTCAGACTGTGAGGATTCACAGCTGGTAGACATTATTGATGCTCATAAAAGAAGGCAATTAACTAGAGCAGGCCAGGAGCAGTCAATACGACAACTCCAGGGGAGGAGGAGAAGGCATTGAGAAGCCACGCCTTGGGGCTGCTTTATAAAAAGGGAAGGTGTGGGCAGTGCTGGTTGCTGAAGGCAACCGTTTGTAAAGAACTTCCAGGGATCATGGTCTGGATTAAACCAAGGGTAGGGATAGATACAATAATGGGGTTACCCCCAACAATAAATCAACGCTTTAGCAAGCAGACTGTCATCCGGGTATACATATTAAGTATGCATAATTAACATAATACTAAAAAGCTATATTAATAAATTTATCACTATTAATGGTAAAAACTTAACCCAATACATATCATTCATTCTATAAGTAACAATAATCAGTATACTATTAGTGATGTATTACTAAGTAAATATAGTTACATATAAATATCAATATAACGCTTATTAATTATAATTAATTATAGTTAAATGTAAACACCTAGCCAAAAAGTTAAAAAATAATATTCAAAAGAAAGTACATCATTTATCTTATTTAATTTCATCATCTTTTTTCATTCTATCTTATTGCTAACCATTGATAAAAATTTTCCCATGTTTTAAAGAAAATTGTGTCTTCTTTCTCTTTAATTTCTAAAGTTAATCTATCCATTTCTGCACATTCCAATATTTTCATAATAATAATCTGGTCAGGTGGTATCTTTTCATTTTTCCAAAATTGGGCAAATGCTATTCTCGCGGCTGTTAATATATGTAAAATTAAATATTCATTCTCTTTTCTGTAATTAGATCTTAATATTCCTAATAAAAACAATTCTGGTTTGAATTCTATCTGTATCTTAGTCATCTTTTCTAGCCATCTGTGAATTTTAAGCCAATATATCTTTGCATTAGGGCATATCCACCAGATATGATAATAAGTTCCTGGTTTTTGTTTACATTTCCAACACATATTTGATACATTTTTAAACATTTTCTCTAGTCTAACTGGTGTCATATGCCATCTATAAAACATTTTATATAAATTCTCCTTATATGCAGCCGCTTTAGTAAGTTTAATATTTCGATCCCATAATTTTTGCCAATCTTCTAAGTCTATAGAATATCCAAAGTTCTTAGCCCATACTATCATTGTTTCTTTTACTTGCTCTTCTTCCATCTTCCAGCTTAGCAGAAATTTATAGAGTTTTTTAATCAAATGTTCATCAGTTTTTAACAATATTTTATCTAGCGGTGTCTGTTCTTTATAAAATCCTGTAGACTTTATATCTTTTTCATATCTTGTCTGAATTTGCAAGTAAGACCACCATGTTAAGTCAATACCCTGTTGCTGAAGAATTTGTCTGTCTTTAAGTTTCCCATCTTTGTCCAAAATATCTTTATAGCTAACGAGTTTATCATAATTAATTAAATTTGGGTAGGAAAAGGCTTCCATTGTCGAAATCCACTCAGGTATTTTCATGTAAATTTTATGTTTAATTTTTTCCCTCTCTGAGAACAATACATTCCTTATAGCATGATTTTGAAAATATTTATGTACTTTATTTTTCTCATACCACAAAAATGCATGCCAACCTAATTGCAAATCATGCCCCTCTAAATAAAGAAGCCTTTTGTTTCTCAATGTAATCCATTCTTTAAGCCAAAGCAAAATAGCTGCCTGATAGTAAAGTCTCCAATCCGGGAGTCCAAAGCCCCCTCTGTCTTTAGAATCTTGTAATAATTTAATTTTAATTCTAGCTTTTTTACCTTGCCATATAAATCTGATTATTGTAGCATTTAATTCATCGAAATTTTTTTGATTTAACTTGACAGGAACTGTTTGAAAAAGAAAAATTAGCTTAGGTAAAATGTTCATCTTAACAGTCGCTATCCTTCCTAATAATGATAATTGAAGATTTTTCCACTTCTCCAAGTCCACTTTTATTTGTTTTAGTAATCTCTCGTAGTTGTCTTCTTTTATTGTTGTATATTTTGAAGTTAAATAGATGCCTAAATATTTAACTTTTTTAGCTATTTGAAGGTTTGTCTTTTTAGCAAATTGAATTTTTTGTTTATCTGTTAAATTCTTCGTTAATACTTTAGTCTTTTCCCTGTTTATCTTCAACCCCGCCACTTCTCCAAATTTCTCTATTTTCCGCAAGAGTTTAACAGCTGTCTCTAATGGTTCCTCCAAAATAAAAACTAAATCATCCGCAAAAGCCTGTAGTTTGTATTTTTGATCTTTTATCTCCAATCCTTTAATCTCAATATCTTGCCTAATATTTCTAGCCAACACTTCCAATGTAAAAATGAATAATAAAGGGGACAATGGACATCCCTGTCTTGTGCCTTTTTTAATTTCAAAGCTGTCTGTGTAATCTCCATTTATAAGTATCCTTGCTGATTGTTTATTATAAATTGCTTGAATTGCATTTATAAAATTTCCGCCAAAGTCCATCTCCTTGCCAATTAAGATTATCAAAAGCTTTTTGCGCATCAAGAAATATAAGCGCCAACTGTTTCCCTGGATGGTTTTCATAATACTCCAACACATTTAAAATAATCCTTAAATTATTCTTTATCTGCCTTTTTGGTAAAAAGCCATTTTGGTCTGAATGGACGAATTCAGTCAAAACTTTCTTCATTCTTTCTGCCATTATTGTAGTAAATATTTTATAATCCACGTTTAGTAAAGATATTGGTCTATAGTTTTTAATTTGTGTACAATCAGTGTCTTCTTTAGGTATAAGAGAGATGTTAGCTTCTTTCCAGGAATTTGGTATTTTTGTCTCTGAAAAAGCTTCATTACAAAGGTCTTTCAAAATCGGACTGACAATGTCTTGTAAAGCTATATAAAATTCTGCAGGGAGACCATCAGGTCCCGGAGTTTTATCCTTTTTTTGTTTTTTTATTGCCTCTGTAATCTCCATCATTGTTATGTTCTCATTTAATATGTATTGCATATTCTCTGGTACCTTTGGAAGGTCCGCTTCTTTTAAATATTCCTGTATTGTCTCATTCGAAACTACCTCAGTTTTATAAAGTGTCTCATAATAAGCTGTAGTAATTTTTTTAATTGCATCATTGTGACAGTACAATTGGCCTTTTGTGTCTTGTAGTTTACTTATCAATCTTTTTTCTCTTTCTTTTTTCAATTTATATGCCAACCATCTTCCGGGTTTATTGGCATTTTCAAAGAAATTCTGTTTACATCGTTTAAGCTGTTGTGCCCTTATGTCCATTTCCATTAAATTTAATTTGTGTTTTATTAATTCCATCTGTGTCTTCAATTCTTTCTTTTGTGGATCATTTTGTAGCTCCATTTCCAATTTACTAAATTGTTCTTTCAATCTAAGTTGTGTTTGTTTCTTTTCTTTATTCTTTTTGGCCACATAGGTTATAGCCACACCCCTAAAATATGCTTTCGCTGTATCCCATACATTTTGAATGGAAGTTTCTTCTTTCTTATTTATTTTAAAAAAAAATTCCATTTCTTTCGTTGCTAATTGCAAAAATTCCTTTTCTTTCAATATAGCTTTGTTCAGCCGCCATCTTAGTTTCTTTCTAGTTCCTTTCCACGTCATTCTAATTGGATTATGGTCTGCCCAAATATTAGGTTCTATTTCAATCTCCTGTATCATAGTCTTTAAATCATAAGAAGTCCATATCATATCAATTCGTGACCAGGAATTATGCCTATTTGAATAAAATGTGTATTGTGCTTTATCTGGATTCATTTCTCTCCATATATCTTGTATACCTAATTCATCTTTCATCTTTAGAAAAGAATTAGATAAGGTATTTCCCCCTTTTTTCCCTTGTTTGTAGCTCTTATAATCCTGTTTTGCATCAGTTATCGCATTAAAGTCTCCAAGAATACAAAGGTTTTGATAGTTTAATTCCATTAACTTATCATATAGTTGCTGAAAAATTGGTCTTGTTTCTCATTGGGGGCATATATCGCAATCATCAAAATTTGTTTTTGGTTCCATGTAATTTCCACCATTAATAGTCTTCCTTCATCATCAGCATAAATTTGTTTTGGGTTCATCTTCTCTTTTATATAGAAAGCTACCCCTCTTTTCTTTGTTGAGTATCTATCATCGCCTGTTGGAAAGTTTCCATTTTTTGATCCATTTTAAGAAGATCACTTTTCAAGTCTTCATAATTTTTATCCAAATCTTTTTTCATTTCCATTTTGGAGTCTGCAATTGCTTGGAGTATCGCTTGCGTATCTTTTTGTTGAGTTTCCTGTTGTAGAAATGTAGTAATTGATTTTTGAGGAGCTGGGCTCACCGAGGTTGAAGGCTCACCCCTTTAGCCAAATTTGAGATGCTCATCTTCTAGTTGTTGTATTTATTTATAATCCACTGAGGAGCCCAATGGCCAGTTATAATCCACCAGAGGGCCCGATGGCCAATTGTAATCCAGTGCCCTCCTATTATCAGGAGACAAGACACACGTACTTTTAACGGGAAAAAAAAGAAAAAAGAAAGGAAAAAAGTACTAATAATTCCAGCAAAAAATTAATTAAGGAGAAGGAAAAAAAAAAGGGGAACAACAAAAAATTTCTGCAACCATCCCAAAAGGAGGGAGAATAAAAAAGAAAAGTAAAAAGAGCAGACAAAAAGGCCAAAGAAAAAAGATGTATTTATATCCAAAAGAAAAATCAAAAAGAAAAAGAAAAGAAAGAATTGTCATGTAAAAACAAAAATATTATAAAGAAAAATGATCTAATTGTAAATTAAAAAATTTATTTCACAGTCACCCACAAGAAAAAACAAAACCCTATTTTTTTTGCTGTAAAAATATATATAGCTAGTTAAGAAAACCAAACATTCACAGAAGGAGCTGGGAACTTCCCTCTCAATAGCTTTTGAGAGAGATAAGGATGTCTGGGCTTGCAGCCAAGTCTTGCAGCTGAATAAACAAAGCTATCAGAGAACAAAGAGAGGAAAATTACAATGTAGCCACTAAGTGGTAAAGAAAGGAAACAAAATGTCCAAAGTGGGAACTCAGTTTCAAAGTTCTTTAAAGTTCTTTAAAGTTAATAAAAATAACAGAAAAAAAACAGGGTGGCTTTTCCCAGTTATTAAGTCTTCCTCTCCTTCCAAAAATAAAATAATTTCTCCAATTAGAAAGGTTTTTAAAGTAATCCAAATCAGTTCTTCGCTTAAACTGCCGTTTATCCGGGAAGGGGGGGGGAATAAATCCACCTCCTTCCTCCCTTCAGCCTTCCAGCTTCGTTTTAAAGACAGTCTTCAATTAAATCCACTTCATAAAGAGAAAAGAAGCATATTCTCACCCGTCCCGGCTGCTTGCCTTCCAAATCAGCTGTTTTCTGTCTCCGACGATCAGCTGGGAATGGCGGCTCGCATAAATGTGATCCGCCTTTCTTTTGCTGGTTCCAGGGGCTGCTTTGGGTTCAGTAAGCCGGCTACCGCCGGCTCCCGTTCCTCAAAGGTTCGCCCTTCGGTGGCCACCCCTCCAGGGTGGCATTTAGCCCAAATGGGCCCGCCAGCGAAGAAATTCCGGACCCGGGGAGTGGAGCAATTTTCCCCGGGTCTACAGTCAGCAAAGTCACCGGAAGCACCTCTGCTCAGGCCACCTTTCTATCTGACCTGCTACCTTGCGAAATTCTCGTACGTATTCCAATGCAGGTCCACCATCTTGATTTATCTTGTGAATTTGTTTCTCCGCTTTGAGGGCTATGGATGGGTCCTCGAACCTGGCAGGAGGAAGAGATGGAGATTCCCCAGTTCAGGCGCTTGCTCGTTGTACAGATGGTTTAGCCACTCTGACGCTTCCCCTTCTAGATTGGCTGTGACCACGTCAACCGTAGCAGCTGGATTTGGGTAGAAATTGGCATTGCGATTCATGTGGGAACGTACTTGATTAAGGAAAAAGATCAGCTTCTCCGGATCGCCATCAAAAGTTGTTCTAAGGGGTGGCGCCATCATGGGCTGCTGCCCCCCCATTGCAGCTGTATTCCCAGCTGTTGTTGGCCTCCCTGCTGCGGCTGTTGCACTCCCAATGGCTGCTGACCTCCCAACGGTGGCTGCGGCATCCCCAATTGCTGCAGACCCCCCTGCGTATGTTGTACATTCAGGGGCTGTTGCCACCCCCACTGCTGCTGCGCTCCCAATGGCTGCTGACCTCCCGGCAGCGGCTGCTGTGGCATCCCCAATTGCTGCAGGGCCCCCAACGGTTGCGGCGCTCCGACCTGTTGCTGCCTGGCTAACAGGTCACGCAGCTGTTGTACTAAATCTTGTTGAACACTCGCATCTGGGTCTCCTCCCTGCGTAGGCCTCGGGCTTGGGTGGCACCGATGGTGATGGACAGGGCTGTGTGACCGATAGTAGCGACGGTCGTGGCTCTCATGGTACCGGTGACGATCTGGACTTCGGCTGCCCTGGTGTTGGCTCAGGCTTCTGTAGTGGGGCCATCCGTTGGAGCTGTCATCGTAAGCCCGCTGCCTGGAACCATCACGGCGGTGGTGCCTGTAGAGGGATCGTGACAACCGACGCCCACCAGGGCTTATCCGGTGGCTGGGGCTCTTGCATTGTGATCAGTGCTCTGGAGTCTTGGAGGAGCGACGACGACTCGGACTGCCATGTTTAGAGCGGCGGCTGGGACTCTCCTTCCTCGTAGGGCTGGAGGTAAATGCTGGTGGCTTTGAGGCTGGGGAAACTGCCTGTGCTCCATCGGCGGGGCTGGGGCTTCTCTTAGGCACAGATTGGTGTTGGCCCCGCTGATCATCGTGTTCACTGGCATGCGAAGAGTGAGAAAATTGTTCCCCGCTCCTCACCTCCAGCCCTTCATGTTGTGGTCCGAAGGAGGATACAATCCTTGAAAACGGAGACATTATTCTCTGTTTTAGTTTCTTTATTTTGCATTCCTTGCCAGGAGTTTTGATACAACCCTTCGGTACATTACAAAGCGGATGCCAGAATCTGGATTTCTCTGGCTGGCGTCTGTCTTATCTTGCTAACTCCTCCCTTACTTTATTGTCATGATTTACGTCTTCCAATTAGGCTGGAGGCCAAAGATTCACTTCCCTTCCCAATCTCCCGCTTTCTTCACAATTCTCCTCCCTCTGTTTTGTCATCTGATTTAACTCCAAAAATACCAAACAGTTCTGCATATCTTGTCAATGCAATAATATCCCATATTAACAGCGTTGACATCCGGCCCCCCTTACAAAAAGGACAGATCCTGTAATGTAAACAAAACCATATATTAATGACTAGTCTTCGGTTTGTTGGGGTATTTCGTATGAAACCTTTTGATGAGCCTGTCAGCTTTCACCTCACTGGATTTCACCCAAGTGGCTTCAGACATCGGGTATCCCTTCCATTGTACTAGGTACTGCAATTTCCCTTTAAAAATTCTAGAATCAAGAATATGTTTCACTTCATAATGGGTCTGTCCCGCAACTACGAGGGGCCCAGGTGCTTTCTTCGGGGGAGGTCTTAAAGTGGAGCCCCGATAAGGCTTTAACAAGCTACTGTGGAAGACAGGGTGAATTTTACCCAAAAGTCTAGGGAGTTTCAGTTTTACAGTGACTGGATTGATGACCTTTACAATAGGAAAAGGTCCTAAGAATTTCGGTCCTAATTTCTTGCTGGGTAATTTGAGGCGTAAATATTTGGTTGACAAATAAACCTTTTCCCCAACTTGGAACGTTCTTTGGGGAGCCCTCTTTTTGTCAGCTTGTTTTTTATAGGTTGCAAAAGTCTTTTTTAAAGCAGTTTTTGTCTTTCTCCAAACTTCCTCCCATCCCCTCACCCATTGGTCAAGTGTCTGGGAAGCGGTTGGCACTTGGGGATATTCAGGAATTGGACTGAACTCTTTGCCTGTGGCTACTCTGAAAGGTGTGTAGCCAGTGCTGCTGTGCACAGAATTGTTATACGCCACTTCTGTGAAGGGGAGGAGGTCAGTCCAGTTCGTCTGTTGATAAGACACGTAGCATCTGAGATATTGCTCCACCATTTTGTTAGCGGCTTCTGCAGCTCCGTTGGTGGCTGGATGAAAGGCAGATGATAAGCCTTGAGATGATCCAATTAATTTAAGAAAACTCCTCCAAAACGTTGCTGTGAACTGCACCCCCCGTCTGAGATTATTCGCTTAGGAGCGCCATGCAGTCGGTAGATATGTTTCAGGAACAATTTAGTCAGTCGTTGAGTGGATGGGAGTCCTTTGCAGGCGATGAAATGAGCCTGCTTCGAAAATAGGTCTATTACTGTCCAGATGACAGTATTTCCTCTACTCTCAGGTAGGTCTACGATAAAGGTTGGGAAGGTTCTGCCACCAGCTGCAGTAATCCAGGGGTTTTCCCCGGTATTCTTTTCATTGTAGCACATACGGTACAACTCTTCACATAGTTTTCCACATCTCGTTTCAGTCCCGGCCACCAAAATTGCCGGCGGGTGAGATGTAGTGTTTTTAGATATCCAAAGTGTCCAGCCTGCTTTACATCATGGCTGTGTTTGAGAGCATTGAGACGGAGGGATTTGGGCAAATATAGTTTCCCCCCTTTGTAAGCCAAACCATCCCGGCACGTCAAGGAGGTTTGGTTATCTTTGAACCATTGATCGGTGAGGAGCTCTCGTTTTATTTTCTTTGCTCCAGGGTCACCCGGATTTGGGACCCTGCGAGGCGTGATTTGTGCAACAGGTTGTGGATTGGAGATAATCGCCTCGTTGACTTCTTCACGTTCGCTTTTGTATTGGGGCAATCTAGATAGCGCATCAGCTAGGAAGTGTTTTCCCCCCCTGGTATGTACTTTAGAGTAAAGTTGAAGCGGTTAAAGTACTGTGCCCACCGTACTTGCTTTGGGGACAATTTGCGAGGAGTTTTCAGTGCCTCTAGGTTTTTTTGATCTGTCCATACTTCGAATGGCACCTTGCTCCCCTCCAGATAGTGTCACCAGTTTAACAGCCCCCATCTAATTGCGAAGGCCTCCTCCTCCCATGTTGCCCATCTCCGTTCACTTTCCGTAAATTTTTTGGAGGTGTAGGCGCAGGGTTGCAGGACTCCCTTCTTGTTCTTTTGAAGCAATACAGCTCCAACTGCCACATCACTGGCGTCGGCTTGAATTACAAAGGGCTCTCCTAGACAGGGGTGCTTTAGGACCGGTTCGGCAGCAAATAGTCTTTTTAAATTCTCAAAAGCGGTTTGACAGTTCATAGTCCATGCTAGTGGTTGGCCCGGTCGTGGCTTCCCTCCTTTTCCCCCTGTTTTTAATAAATCTGTAAGGGGTAGGGCAATTTTGGCAAAAGAGGGGATGAATTGACGGTAGAAATTGGCAAAACCTAGAAAGCTCTGGAGTTGTTTGCGGGTTCTGGGGGGCTGCCATTCGATTATAGTTTTCACCTTGGCTGGATCCATCTCAATGCCTTCGTTGGAGATTCTGTAGCCGAGGTAATCTAATCGGGTCTGGTGAAATTCACATTTTGACAATTTGGCATAAAGCTTGGCATTCAATAGTTTCTTTAACACTTCTCTTACCAGCTTTATGTGATCAGTCATATTCGTGCTGTATATCAGAATATCGTCAAGGTACACCAGAACCCCTTTGTACAAGTGTTCATGTAGGACTTCATTAATCAACTGCATGAATACGGCTGGGGCCCCCTGTAGTCCGAATGGCATGACTTTGAATTGATAGCTCCCCATGGGGCAGTTGAAGGCAGTTTTCCACTCATCTCCTTCTTTTATTCTCACTCGGTAGTATGCCTCTCTCAGGTCTAATTTAGTGAAGACACTCCCCTTAGCCAGATGAGTTAATAAGTCCTTTAGGAGGGGGAGGGGGTATCTGTTTTCTACACTCACAGCGTTGAGGCCCTTATAGTCCATGCAGAGTCGAAGAGACCCATCTTTTTTTTCTTTAAATAACACGGGGGCTCCCACAGTAGATTTGGCCCGTTCAATGAACCCCCTCTCTAAGTTTTTATTCACGTATTGCTGCATCTCTTCCATCTCGAGGGGGGACATGGCGTACATTCTCGGACGTGGAAGTTTGGCTCCTGGCACCAGTTCGATAGAACAGTCATTGGGTCTGTGAGGGGGTAGGACATCGCATTCATTTTCACTAAATGCCTCTGCTAAGTCCCGGTATTCGTTGGGGATGAGTGATTCATCTGGTGACGGTGAGGCAGCTATGAGTGCTCGCTCATTAGGTGGTCTAAAGTGTCCCGCAATGTCAGTTGAATCAGTGGGAGGCTCAGGCCCTATAGGTAGTCTCACAGTTCTCATTCCTTTCTCCCACCAGATAAGTGGCTTCCATTTGTCCAACCAGGCTAAGCCTAGAATCACAGTCTCAGTCATTTTTGGGGCCACTAGGAACCGAATAAATTCCCAGTGTGCCCCTATTTCTAGGCGTAAGGGCTCAGTTAACTGTGTGACTAAAGTCCCTCCCATCAGGGAGCCGTCAGCTTGCTCGAACCTCACAGGGTTGGAAAGTTGTTTTGCCCGTATGCCCATTTTCATGGCAAAGGGTAGGCTAATAATGCACCGAGTGCATCCAGAATCAATTAATACGTTTAAGTCTATTTGTGTTCCCGACTTAGGGATTGTAAGCTTGGCGGCTAGTGAAAAAGATGGGATTCGTCGACTCACCATCGGGTCGTTCTCCCCTTCGTCGTCGCCGTCAAAGGAGGGTAGAGCGGGGGCGGGTCCATCTGGAGTCCCGGCGTTCTCTTGTGTGGGAGGTGTAATCTGGGTAACAGGTGCTTGCGTGGCCCGGTTGGATTTTTCTCTCATTAGCTGCTGGGCAGGTCTCCTTTTCATTGCTGGTTCTGGACTGCTCTGCAGTTGGGGGTAGGGGATTGGACAGCTTGTTGCTCGATGTCCCTTATTTCCGCATCGGAAACACTTTATTGACGCGCTTGCGGGTGGCCCAGTTCTTTCAGTCATCGTGGTAGCCGGAGGGTCTCGTGGGGGTGATTGTTGTTCGGATTGCTCTGGTTGCTGCTCAGATTCAGGTGGGGAAGGCTTTTTATAGCGGGCGAGCTGAACATCTAGCTTCACCGTCGTCTGGTACCACTTGTGCAGTCGGTCAGGTATTGCTCGAATAATGCAGGCCTGGGAGAGGTGATCATCTAATCCCTCAATGAAGTGATGGATTAGGGACTGCTCTGGCCACCCCTCTATCCGACCTGCTATCTTGCGAAACTCTCGCACGTAGTCCAGGGCAGGCCTGCCGGCTTGTTTTATTTTGTGGATTTGTTCTCTTGCTTTTAAGCCAAGGGATGGGTCCTCAAATCTTTCTTTCAGACCCAGGAGGAAGAGTTGGAGGTTTTCCAATTCTGGGGCTTGCTCATTATATAAATTGTTCAGCCACTCGGATGCGTCTCCCTCTAGGCCAGACGCAATCACATCGACCATAGCCCCTGGGCCGGGGTAGAGATAAGCCCAGCTATTCAAGTGCGAGCGTACTTGGTTAAGGAAAAAAAACAGTTTCTCTGGATCCCCATCGAAGGTTGCTCTGAATGGAGTAATTATATGATGTTGGGGCCCCCACTGTGGCTGTTGCTGCCGCTGGCCCCATCCTGGTTGCTGGTTTATGCCCAGGGGTTGCACGTTCAGGGGCTGGGGCCAATCTCCTTGTTGTGGCCATCCTCCCTCTAGCTGCTGACCTCCTGGGCCCTGCACCATCCTTATCTGTTGCAAGGTCCTTATCGGCTGTGGTGAGCTCAAAAGTCGTCTGCTCCCTGCCTGCTTCGAATGCCATACTCCCCATTGTTGCAGACGCCTCAGACATGGATTCCCTCTCTCTTCAGGGCTGGGGTCCCTGATAGAGGAAGACAGGGTCTGATAGGCTGTCTGATATGAACTGGAGGGGCTGTAGGCTTCTTTTTTCAGGGGTGGGTCTCTGCCCCTCTCCCCTGGGGTTTGAGATATTTCCAGTAACTCACCCGGGTCTTGAATGGCAGTTTGCCCATTGTCTGTCCACCGGTTCTCATTTGTTTGCCAAAATTCATTTTCCCACAGCATGCTGTCTGTTACTTCCCCCTCTGGGATATCAGGTGCTGCCGGGCTGTATTTAACAAACTCCCGTTTCAAGATAGATTGGCTTGCTCCTGAATTCTGTCATTCTCACTCCAGGCTAGGAGAAAGAGGTGGGGTAATGCACCTCCCTCTGTTGTTTGAAAAGTTTTTAGATTCTGGCATGATGTTGTGGTCCGAAGGAGGATACAATCCTTGAAAACGGAGACATTATTCTCTGTTTTAGTTTCTTTATTTTGCATTCCTTGCCAGGAGTTTTGATACAACCCTTCGGTACATTACAAAGCGGATGCCAGAATCTGGATTTCTCTGGCTGGCGTCTGTCTTATCTTGCTAACTCCTCCCTTACTTTATTGTCATGATTTACGTCTTCCAATTAGGCTGGAGGCCAAAGATTCACTTCCCTTCCCAATCTCCCGCTTTCTTCACAATTCTCCTCCCTCTGTCTTGTCATCTGATTTAACTCCAAAAATACCAAACAGTTCTGCATATCTTGTCAATGCAATAATACCCCATATTAACAGCGTTGACACTTCGAATCTCTCCACCAACTTCTCCACCGATTGGCTATGGACTGCTGACAGGTACTTCCATTTTCCAGAGTCCTCAGTGGTCGCCAATCTTTTAGCTCCCCTACGGTCTGGGGAGCATGATCCTTGAGAGGCTCCTGCCTGCAAGTCGGCTTCGGACGCTTTCGAAGAACTTGCCTTTGGCAGGGTTGCCTCGAGGTGCTTGGAGTCTCCACTGGGCAGGGTCCACTCGGATGACCAGATCAGGTCTCGTTTCTTTGGTCTTGCCCCCTGTTGTAAGGCATCAAACGTTTCTTTCTCTGCCGGTGTGCTGGCTTGTGCTCCCTCTGCTGAGGCAGTAGCGATGGCCGGGGTGCTGGTTACAGTTGCTTCTTCCTTCTCCATGCTGAGATCTTCCCCGAGTCTTTGTCAGCCTATCCTCCGACTTAGGGAAGGTGACTGGAGCTCAGGACCCCAAGGGGTTAAGGTAGAAAGGCAGTTTTTAGGTTAATGTCATGGTTCCGATAGATGAAACCCATCAAAAGAACTTCAAGGCAAACATTCTTCCTTAAAGAACATTTTATTTAGGAAACAAAGTATCGGCACTACATAGTTGTCAGAGTGGGAACATCCAATGTTTACAGCGTTGACAGGAAGCTTTTACTCACCTTAATGTAATCATTGTTGAGAAAATCGTAATTATAAAGATACTTTGAATACTGAAGGGAAAACAAAATTGAAATAAGAGTTGGGAAAACAGGGTATTGGCTTAATAAGGTAACTTCAACTGCAAATATAATTGAGATATGAGCTGGATAGAAGAGATGTTATAACCTAGAACGATTGTTAGTAGATATAATACTAGAAAAATATGATGAAGAAGCATATACTTAATGTTGTAAGTATGTTGTATGTATTAATAGCAGTAAGAATTCTATTTGTTTAGTGTTTGAAAAGTGAAAAAACACTACCCAAAGAAAAGGGGATTAAGAAAATACCAGAATGTGTAGAAACCGACAGAGCGATATTGAAGAACAAAGAAAAAGAAGACACAGAACAATTTTAATATGTATTATTAAGTAAAAAATGAACCCAGACAACATGTTGTTTACTAAGCACTTATGATTTGTAAAAATAGAAAATCAACAAAATTTTATATATATATATAAAAGGTGGGCTTGATGGGAGGCGGCTCAAATTGTGGCGGGGCCGCCTGTTCTTGCTGCTGAGCTGCTTGTTGGTCCTGGGGATGTGTCTGAACCACCCTACGGACTTCCCTTGGCCGGGCTTCTGGACTGGCAACTCGAGGCCACAGCAGCGGGCTTGGTTGGGATACAGGGCTTAACATCACAGCTGGCTGGGGAATAGGTGAGGCAGCACGGGCTCCCGCAGTTGGGCTGGGACTCCGGTGAGGGGGGGGAAAGAGATGGGTAGCCCTTGGCACTCCCCCCCATGGCACTCACACCCTGGGTGACGGGAACCATCTCTTTTACCTCCAATCTGCTGAACATCTCCTTCAGCTGCTTGAGTGAGGGGCTGTGGACTGCAGACTGGAACTTCCAGTCTCTGGAGTCGCCCCCTCTGATCAATCCCTTGCCCTTCTGGTATGCCGTGGACAAAAACCCCTGGGACGGCAGCAACAGGAGTTCCTCTTCAGCGGCAACAGGACTGTTCCTGCGCCGAGGGGCAGCTTCATCTTCATAGAGGTCTGCTAGGATCGTAGTTCCTCCCTGCGGTACCAGCTTCCCAGGTTGGATCAACTGGGACTTTGGCCGAGACCCTGCCAGTGACGCCTCCTTGGTGGCTGGAGCGGCTGCTTGCGCTCCAACAGCCGGATTACCGGAGTACCGTTGCGGCCAGCAACAGCTCTATTCTTTTCCTCCATCCTCAAATCTTCACAGCTGCAGCTGCAGGACTGTCTGGGCTTGGCAGAAGCCCCAGGAGCCGGCAGGGCTCCAGCTGATTGGCTCCAGATCAGACATGTCAAACTCGCAATGTCACGTGACGTCGCGCAATGTATCGGAGCTTTTTCCCCATTGCCGGCAATGGGGTGGGCGCGGTTTCCTCGTGACGCAGTTTGACACCCCTGCTCCAGATGATTGGCGCTTCCAGAAGCAGCACGGGAGCTGGAGGTGAACTGAAGAAAAGGGGGGGGGGGGAGAGGAGAGGCTATAAAAGGAGGTGGTTTGGGCGGGAAAAAAAAGACAATAGGGAAAGAGAAGGAGAGGTCAGCAGGCAGGGAGGAAACAGGGACAGAGAAGAAGCAGCAACTGTTGCTGGAAGAAAAGGTTCCGTGGTTGTTTTCTCCAGCCAGGAGAATGCAATCAGTGCTGATGAAAGCCAGCATGTCGGAAAGGAGGTGGGTTTATTTAGTTCTGGATCAGCTGGCAGCTTGATTGGGTTACCATAAGGATTTTTGTACAGTTTTTACAGCATTTTGTAATTCAGAGGCTCCTTTGTGTGCTTTGGTTATTGGAATATTTTAGTTTGTATTTTAGGCTAGCAATGAGTCCAAAGTGTTGACTTCCATAGGTTTAATCCCTTTAAACAAATGTAATTAGTTTTATCCCCTTATCTTGAGTCTGTCTATGGCAGGGGTGTCAAACTGCCGGCCCACGGGCCGGATGTGTTACCAGGAAACCGTGCCCACCCCATTGCCGGCAATGGGGAAAAAGCTCCGATATGTCATGCGACGTCCCGTGACGTCGCAAGTTTGACATGTCTGGTCTATGGCTTTTAGAAAGTTTTCTTTGAAGGTAAACAGGCTTAATTTAAAAGCTTTTCGCAATTGCCGGAGCCTTTCAGTCTGAGGTTGCAACATTGTGACACGTGACATGCCTGAGGCAGCTTAAAGAAAACAAACAAACAAACGGAGTTTATGTGTTTCTTTATTTTGTGAACCTTTCTTGATTTGCACTTGATTCCTGTGTCTTTAAGGGTACAGGGAAGGGATTGGGGGGGTGCATTCTTACTACACTGTGGAAGGAGAGCTAAGAAGGGCCGACCAGCTAGCTCAGGGGTCTACAAACTTAGCAACTTTAAGACCTGTGGACTTCAACTCCCAGAATTCCTCATCCAGCCATGATGGCTGAGGAATTCTGGGAGTTGAAGTCCACAAGTCTTAAAAGTGCCAAGTTTGAAGACCCCTGAGCTAGCTGGTAGTGGTGCATATTAATAAACATGGATAAATTCATCATACATTTGTCAGTGCAAAGGGAAAGTGATTCAGCAAAGGAACGGCCACCAAAGAAATTAAAACTGGTACTTTTTTAAACTTTTTTTTCTACAGTTTGTAATATTTTATTAGATTATAGAATAAAATACAAAAATACAAAAGCAAATAGTAGGACACAGTGGGGAGGAAAAAGGGGGAAAAAGTGAGGGGGAGAAGGGAAAAAGAACAGACTTCCTCTGTTGCAGTAGAAGGAAGCATTAACATTGAGCCTCAACTTTTTACTTTTCCATAATATTATAAACTAGCCATTTCTATAACAACAAATGAATCTAATCAGTAAAACCCAAAATCTCTCCCCTTTTTTTTTAGTCATCAAGTTTTTGACACCTTGCTAAGCACTGGTGGTACTCAAATATTGTCATGTCCTAAAAGTGGTACAATCTGTGAAAAGGTTGAAAAGCCCTGCTCTAGACAGGGGTCTGCAACCTTGACAACTTTAAGACTTGTGGACTTCAAGTCCACAAGTCTTAAA
Source organism: Azemiops feae (assembly GCA_023970755.1). Classification (NCBI taxonomy): domain Eukaryota; kingdom Metazoa; phylum Chordata; class Lepidosauria; order Squamata; family Viperidae; genus Azemiops; species Azemiops feae. The sequence continues at coordinate 18,539 of JALGBA010004045.1, read as the reverse complement.
GACTTGTGGTCCACAAGTCTTAAAGTTATCAAGGTTGCAGACCCCTGCTCTAGGCATTTCTTAGCCTGTTATGTGAATTTGCCTTATGTGAATTTGCTATTATGCAATTAATCATTTTTGTCCAAGAATTTGTTTAAAACCCTTCTATTGTGTGATTTGTGCCAGCATAATCAATTTTTGCCAAAGGTCTAGAAATATGTCAAGAGTTCTTTCAGGAAAAACCACTTGAATGCTCTCCTGCCAAACCCTTTCCTGTCCTCTCTCACACATTTTCATTTGTGTTATGCAGTTGTCCTAGTTGTACATCGTATGTTTCACATAGTTCTTTATCTGGAACAGCTATTACTCTTACTGTGGGACTTTAACATCAAAATTATGTCCAACCCCTTTTCTCAAAATGAAAAGAGAAAAAATTATGTAACGTTAGAAACAAAGTTGGACATATTACATTGCACTAAAGCTAGTGAAGGATCCTCAGACTTAGGACAAGCTTTTAACCTTGACAAATCTGCTAGCACTCTTCATTCTGTGCACAACATAATGAAGAATTATAATATAATTCATGATGCATTTTACATGTTTGCCTTAATAATCATGCACATTAGAAATCCAGCTGCGGCTTTTGGCAAATTAAAAACTTTCTATACTTTAAAGCTGTCTGAGGCATAAGATAAATTTGGGAAGCTCCTGTTTTTATAGAGCTTTTTTTGTCTTTGTTCTCTGTTGAAAAGCCACTGCAATTTTTACTTTTTAAATCTTTTAAAACTCTACTTCTACTTTTGACCTTTTTTTTTCTTTTTTCTTTTTTCCCTTTTAAATGTGCTGGGAATGATACTTAGTGTCACCTTGTGGTTATATTGGGAACTATGTCCACTTTCTTTTGATTGGAGCTTATTTAGATTAGAATTTTGGCTCTACGCCCAGACACTGCCTATCTGAAAGTCCTTGAAAACTTTGCTGGAGAAAAGACTTTCTTTTGGCTTACCTGGTTCTATAAGATAGTCTATATCTACAAACAAAACATTATTTGGAGCCATCTGTTCTGCCTGGATTATAAACACTGTGTACTTTGGAACTATAATAAGCTGTCTTAGAAGAATTGAAAATTAAGAAATCCTCTAGAACAGAATTTGTTGGATTATAATTTTGACACTTTTGTTTTTTTCTTTTTTCTTTTTCCTTTCTTTTTTCTTTTTCCTTTTTATTTTTTGGGACTATTTTTCCCTCTCATTTTTTTTCCTTCCCCCCCTTCTTTTTGCCCTGTTGCTATGTTTATTTTTCCTTCCTCTTTTTATTTTTAACTATTTTTATGGATTTCCCCTCCTAACTAATAGGAGCCTATTGGATTATAAAAGCCGGCCATTTGGCTATATGGTGGATTACAATATAAGAAGTAAAGACAAAGATGAGCGCTTCAAATCTATCTAAACTTGGGGAAAAAAGGATCTTCTGCTCCTGCCTCGACTTCTGCAAGTCCAGTATACCAGAGATCAATTACGACAATGCTGCAGCAAGAAAAGATGGATGTTCACCAAAAAGACACTCAAGCAATTTTGCAAGCAATTGCAGCTGAGACGGCAACTTCGACGAAAAACCATGAAGAGTTGAAAAATGACCTTGATAAAATGAATAAAAAAATTAACAATATAGACTCTCAAATTGAAAATTTTAAGCAGACGATTACAGATAATCAGCAAAGAATTCAAAAAATGGAAGATAAATCAATCGAAGTTGACCAGAAACTAGAAGCCTTAAAAGATGAAAATGAAAAATTGGCCCAAATAAATGGAGAATTGGAAGACTCGTTAGCGGTGATAGAAATGAAAAAAGCCTCATATTTTCTAAGATTCCAAAATATAATAGAAGATAAGGAAGAGGATCTCTCAGACTTGATAACTGACCTACTGGCAGATGCTCTAGGAATGGGGAAAATCCAAATGGAAGAAGAATTGGATCAGATCTACAGAGTCAATTCAAACTATGCAAGAAGAAATAAAGTGCCTAGGGAAGTTCATGTTAGATTTCTTAAAAGATCCACAAGAGATGAGATTCTGAGAAAAGTAAGAGATGAACCATTAAAATATAAAGAAAAAGAAATAGTAGTCCTCAAACAAATTCCTAGAAGGATAAGAGATGCTCGAAGAGACTATCAGTTCTTAACCAGGAAATTGGTTGAAAAAGGAGTGAATTTTAGATGGTTGATTCCAGAAGGGATCCTAATCTACTGGGATACGAACAGATACAGACTGGACACACCGCTTAAAGCATTGGAGTTTTTTGACAACCACAGAGCATTTCTGGAAAAAGGTGATTCTGAATCCAAGAAACAAGAAGAAACTGTAGTTGAAGGAGCGGCCAAACAAACAGAGGAGGAAGAAGTTAAAAATACATGCTCAGAAGAAGGAGCAAGACCGAGAGACCAGAGACAGATAAGATCGACTAGAAGATTGAGACCTAGATATAATTGAAAGAGATGGAGGAGACTGGGATTTTATCTATAAATATAAATGGACTAAATTCGCCTTCAAAAAGGAGAATTTTTTTTACAAGATTACAAAAACTAAAGATGGACATAATTTGCCTCCAAGAAACACACATTAAGAGACATTTCAAAATTTTAGAACAACCGAAAATTGCCAAACTCTATTTCACACTTGCATCTCAAAAGAAAAGAGGAATAGCCCTTTACATTAAAGAAAGGATGAACCCCAAACAAATTTATGCAGATGAAGAGGGGAGAATACTAATGGTGGAAATTATGATGGATCAAAAACAGATATTGATGGTAGCAATATATACACCTAATTATAAGCAAGAGCAATTTTATCAAAAATTACATAAGAAAATACTGGACCTAAATTACCAAAATCTTTGTATAATGGGAGATTTTAATACAATAGCAGATGCGACTTTGGATTATAAAAGCCCTAAGCAAGGGAGAAAAGGAGGAAATACACTACCTAAAGCGTTTTCCAAAATGATAAAAGAATTCTGTATACAAGACATATGGAGAGAGAAAAACCCAGAAAAACTACAATATACATTTTATTCAAATAGACATAAATCATGGTCTAGAATTGATATGATATGGACATCTTTGGACTTGAAAACGATAATACAAGATGTGGAGATAGAAACTAATGTTTGGGCAGATCATAATCCAATAAAAATGACTTGGAAAGGAATTAAGAAAAAGCCAAGATGGTTTTTGAATAAATCTATATTGAAAGAAAAAGAATTCCTGCAACTAGCGATAAAGGAAATAGAATTAAAAAAAAAAAAAATAAGAAGGAAGAAACATCGCTTCAAAATGTATGGGATACGGCTAAAGCATACTTTAGAGCAAGGCTTTTCAACCGGTGGTACGCGTACCACTTGTGGTACATTAACGAGTGGCAGGTGGTACGCAGCCCTGCCTAGCCAAGTGTAGTGGGGGAGGGAAAGAGCCAGCGTAGGCAAGGACTTACTGTGAGAGAGTCCTCTGGAGCTGCAGAGTGGCTGGGGCGAGGCAAAGGCCCCAGGCTCACTTCTGGCTCACCCTCCCCCATGAGAAAGGAGGAGGAGGGGGCGGAGACAGGAGAGGCTATAAAAGGAGGCAGTTTGGGCGGGAGAGGGAGAAAAAAGCAGCAGCCTTGGGAGGAGGCGGAGTCAGCTCTAGCTGCACCGAAGGGAAAGAAGAAGAAGGAGGAGGGTGGGGGAGAGGAGGGAGATCAAAGGCAGGCCGGCCATGAGCCGATACTACAAAACTGCTGTGGCAGCCCACCGTGCTGGCAGCAGCAAAACAAGCAAGAAAGCAGTGGGGAGGGTCGCCCTCCAAGAGGAATGAAAAAAGCAGCATGAAGAAAGCAGCATCGGCTGGAGTTGAGGGCACGGAGGGAGGAGGGAGGGAGATGGAGAGTGGAAGGATTCTTATGTGCTTTTGTGACTTTGAAGTTCTGGGATTTGTGCAATGTGGGCTTTGTGTTCTTAAGGAGTGTTTGGCAATTTCTATTTGGCTGATGGCTGATGTCTCGTGTTAGCTTCTATTGCTCTGCTATTGTTAGCTGTAAGTTTTGCTGCAAGGGATTTTGAAGTATTTTTCTCCTGAATAGATTTTGCCTGTAGCATTCCTTTACTTATGAATGGAGCCATTTGGGGAGGCTACCTTAGCCGGCAGCCAGTACTTATTTACATTTGTTTTCTTCCTTAAGTGCCGGCTGTGCTCCTTAACTTTCCTTTCTAGCCAGTAGCTAATTCTTAAAGGGGAATGCGCCTTTTTAAGCTAGTTCACTCAGCAGTTTGTCTTTTCTGTCTCTGGAGGCTTTTCCTTGTTTGATGAATATATGGAAGAGGGAAAATATGGGGGGGGTTTCAAATTCTTCCTTCAGAAGGAGGTGGGCATGAGAAAGAGGGAGGCAGGGGGGGAGGGAGGGAGGGAAGTCCCGCCTTAGCACTTTGCCACCAGCAGCCCTGCCATTGACTTTGCTTGTAAAAAGGTTGCAAAAGGGGATCACATGACCCTGGGACCCTGGGACACTGTGACCATCATAAATATGAATCAGTTGCCAAGCATCCAAATATAAATCACATGACCCTGGGCATGTTGCAATGGTCATAAGTGTGAAAAATGCTCATAAGTCATTTCAGTGCAATTGCAACTTTGAACAAGTTTTTTTTTGTTTGGTCATCAAGTTTTTGACACCTTGCTAGGTGGTACTCGAATATTGCCATATCCTAAAAGTGGTACAATCGGTGAAAAGGTTGAAAAGCCCTGCTTTAGAGGGTTGGCTATAACCTATGCTGTCAAAAAGAATAGAGAAAAGAAACGACTACAGTTAAAGCTGAGAGAAGAACTTAAAAAATTGGAATTAGAGTTTCAAACAGATCCACAAAAGAAAGTGCTCAGGAAACAAATGGAGATAATAAAGCATAAATTAAACCTGGCTGAGACGGAAATAATGGCTCAACAGATTAAACGGACCAAACAGAATTTCTTTGAAAATGCTAATAAGCCGGGGAGATGGTTAGCATATAGACTGAAAAAAGAAAGAGAAAAAAGAATGATAAATAAGCTACGAGATTCAAAAGAAGAATTACAGTTCCAAAATGACGCAATGAAAAAAATAATTAAAGACTACTATGAGACACTTTACAAGGCAGAGGAAGTTCCTAAAGAAAAAATACAGCTGTATTTTAAAAAAAAGCAGACTTGCCAAAAATTCCAGAGAATATTCGAAATATACTAAATGGAAAAATATCAATGATGGAGATTACAGAAGCCATAAAAAGGCAAAAAAAGGATAAGACTCCAGGCCCAGATGGACTTCCTGCAGAATTTTATACAGCATTACAGGATGTATTAAGTCCAACTTTGAAAGAACTGTGTAATGAAATCCTCTTGGAGGCTAAAATACCAAAGTCGTGGACTGAAGCTAATATTACTTTAATACCTAAAGAAGACACTGATCTCACACAAATAAAAAACTATAGACCAATATCGCTATTAAATGTGGATTATAAAATTTTTGCTTTGATAATGGCAGAAAGAATTAAGAAATTCTTGACTGAATTTATACACACAGATCAAAATGGCTTTTTACCTAAAAGACAGATAAAAAATAACTTAAGAATGAACCTTGATGTTCTAGAGTACTATGAAAACCACCCAGGGAAACAGATGGCATTAATATTCCTTGATGCACAAAAAGCATTTGATAATCTAAACTGGCAATTTATGTTCCAGCAGTTGGAGGAAATGGATTTTGGGGGAAATTTTATAAATGCAATTCAAACAATTTACCATAAACAAACTGCTAAAATAATTTTAAACGGAGATTATACAGAAAATTTTAATATCAAAAAAGGTACAAGACAGGGATGCCCATTATCCCCATTGCTATTTATACTAACACTGGAAGTATTGACTAGAAATATTAGACAAGATATAGAAATTAAAGGATTGGAGATAAAAGACCAAAAATATAAATTACAAGCTTTTGCTGATGACTTGGTTTTTATCTTGGAGGAGCCACTTGAAACAAGCACTAAATTGTTGGAGAAAATAGAAAAGTTTGGAGAAGTGGCAGGCCTGAAAATAAACAGAGAAAAGACTAAAGTATTGACAAAGAACTTAACAGATAAACAGAAAAATCAACTTACAAAAAAGACAAATCTACAAATAGTTAAAAAAGTCAAGTACTTGGGAATCTACTTAACAGCAAGATGTGTAACATTAAAAGAAGACAACTATGAAAGACTGTTAAAACAAATAAAATTGGATTTGGAAAATTGGAAAAATCTTCAACTGTCAATGTTAAGAAGAATAGCTACAGTGAAAATGAATATCTTACCGAAAATACTCTTCCTATTTCAAACGATTCCTGTAAAACTGGGAAAGGTTTTTTTCCGATGAGCTGAATGCAACAATACTGAGATTTATTTGGCAAGGGAAAAAAGCACGAATTAAAGTGAAAATGTTATAAGAAGCTAAAGATAGTGGAGGATTTGGACTCCCTGACTGGAGATTATATTATCAAGCAGCTATTTTACTATGGCTGAAAGAATGGATAACGCTGAGAAATAAAAGATTACTGTACCTAGAGGCACATGACCTACAAATTGGTTGGCATGCCTTTCTATGGTACGGGAAGAATAAAACACACAGATATTTTCAAAACCATTTTATAAGGAATGCACTTCTTTTGGAATGGGAAAGAATAAAGGAGAAAATCTATATTAAGCTACCTGAATGGCTTTCAACAATGGAAGCTTTTGCTTACCCAAATTTAATTAACTATGATAAAGTCGTGACTTATAAAGATATCTTGGATAATGAAGGAAATTTGAAAGATAGACAAGATTTACAACAACAAGGTATTGATTTAGCGTGGTGGCCATATTTGCAAATTCAAACGAGATACGAAAAAGATGTAAAGACAACGGGATTTTATAAAGAACAGACAGAACTGGATCAAATATTGTTAAAAACAGATGAAAACTTGATTAAGAAACTTTATAGATTTCTGCTAAATTTAAAGATGGAAGAAGAACAAGTAAAAGAAACAATGATAGTTTGGGCAAAAAACTTTGGATATTCTATAGATTTGGAAGACTGGCAAAAATTATGGGATAGAAATATTAAATAAACTAAAGCAGTCTCATATAAAGGAAACTTGTATTATTATTATTCTTCTTGTGCCATATCCGTTATCGGACGTTGGCGATCATGTTGGCGATCCTGTTTTTATCAGCAGCCGCACGAAAAAGTGCTGCTGAGTTTTGTCCAAACCAGTCCCTTAGATTTTGAAGCCATGATGTTCTTCTTCTGCCTGGACCTCGTTTGCCTTCAATCTTTCCCTGGAGGATTAAATGGAGTATGCCGTATTTTTCTGGGTGTCGCATCACATGTCCGAAATATTCTAACTTTCGTTTTTTAATTGTTTTGATGATTTCCCTTGGCTTTCCCAGGCGGCTTAAAACCTCCTCATTTCTGATCTTGTCCACCCAGCTTATACGTAACAGCCGCCTGTAAATCCACATTTCAAATGCTTCTAGTCTCTTCAGGTGGCCTTCTGTCAGAGACCAACTCTCTACTCCATAGAGCAGGATAGAAAAAATATAGCATCTGACAAGCCTGATTTTCAGTCTTAGGCTTATGTCGTGACTGCAGAAGACCTTTTTCATTTTGAAGAATGCTGTTCGAGCTTTCTCTATCCTTGTCTTTACTTCAGCGGTCATGTCCCAGCTTTCATGTAAATTAGAACCGAGGTGCGTGATCCTTTCAACTTTTTCTAGTGGTATTCCTTCTGAATTTATTGGTGGTAAATTAACGGGTTGTTTGCTGACGACCATGATCTTGGTTTTTGAGGTGTTAAGCTTCAAGCCGTATTTTCCAGATATTTCGGTGACTCTGTTGATGAGGAGCTGAAGGTCTTCATACTTACTGGCAAGCAGAACTGTATCGTCAGCATATCTTAAGTTGTTGATCCAAACACCGTTTACTTTGATGCCAGCATCGATGTTCTCCAGTGCCTCGTTGAAGATTGACTCAGAGTAGATATTGAACAACAGTGGAGACAGAATACATCCCTGTCTGACCCCTCTTCTTATTTCTGCATCAGCTGAGTATTTTTGGCCTAGTCTCACATTTGCTACCTGATGCCAATACAGATTCTTTATTATTTGGATGTCTTTGTCATCTAGTCCCCCTTGTTTCAGGATTTCTAATAGTTTGTCGTGTCTTATTTTATCAAAAGCTTTTTCAAAATCAATGAAGCACATGTAAACACTGTGATTGACATCTCTACAACGCTGTACAAGAACTTGAATGCTGAATAGCGCATCTCGTGTACCAAGATTGTTTCTGAAACCAAATTGTGTGTTACCTAGACCAGGGCTTTTCTACCTTTTCAAAGATTGTACCACTTTTAGCACATGACAATATTTGAGTACCACCAGTGCTTAGCAAGGTGTCAAAAACGTGATGACTAAAAAAAAAAGGGGGGGGGGATTTTGGATTTTACTGATTAGATTCATTTGTTGTTATAGAAATGGCTAGTTTATAATATTATGGAAAAGTAAAAAGTTGAGGTTCAATGTTAATGCTTCCTTCTACTGCAACAGAGGAAGTCTGTTCTTTTTCCCTTCTCCCCCTCACTTTTCCCCCTTTTTTCCTCCCCACTGTGTCCTACTATTTGCTTTTGTGTTTTTGTATTTTATTCTATAATCTAGTAAAATATTACAAACTATAGAAAAAAAGGAAAAAAGTACCAGTTTTAATTTCTTTGGGGGCTATTCCTTTGCTGAATCACTTTCCCTTTGCACTGACAAATGTATGATGAATTTATCCATGTTTATTAATATACACCATTACCAGCTAGCTCAGGGGTCTTCAAACTTGGCACTTTTAAGACTTCTGGACTTCAACTCCCAGAATTCCTCAGCCATTATGGCTAGATGAGGAATTCTGGGAGTTGAAGTCCACAGGTCTTAAAGTTGCTATTCCAATAACCAAAGCACACAAAGGAGTTGTGTGAATTACAAAACGCTGTAAAAACTGTACAAAAATCCTTATGGTAACCCAATCAAGCTGCCAGCTGATCCAGAACTAAATAAACCCACCTTCTTTCCGACATGCCAGCTTTTCATTTCATCAGCGCTGATTGCATTCTTCTGGCTGGAGAAAATGAACAAGGGGACTTTTTCTTCCAGCAACAGCTGCTGCTTCTTCTCTGTCCCTGTTTCCTCCCTGCCTGCTAACCTCTCCTTCTCCTTCCCTGTTCTCTTTTTTTCCCTTTCCCTCCCAAACCACCTCCTTTTATAGCCTCTCCTCTCCCCCCCCCTTTTCTTCAGTTCACCTCCAGCTCCATGCTGCTTTTGGAAGTGCCAACCAGCTGGAGTCAATTAGCTGGAGTTCTGCTGGCTCCTGGCCTTCTGCCGAGCCCAGACAGTCCTGCAGCTGCAGCTGCATCTCCATCAGGCTTGGGTTGCTTCGGCTCATTCCCCTCCCCTGCTACACTTGGCTAGCAGTCGCGTACCACCTGCCATGTGGCAAAGTACCACAGGTGGTACGCGTACCACCGGTTGAAAAGCACTGACCTAGACGCTCTTCAATTTTGTTGTATATTCTTTTGTGAATTATTCTCAGGAATATTTTCAGGGCATGACTCATTAAGCTTATTGTTCTGTATTCGGTACACTTCTTTGCATTTATTTTTTTGGGGATTGTCACAAAGGTTGATTTTAGCCAATCATTTGGTATCTTTCCTGTTTCGTATATCTGATTGAAGAGCTGCAGTAAAAAAAAATTCCCATTGTCTTCCAGCAATTTTAAAATTTCTACTGGGATATCATCAGGTCCTGTGGCTTTTCTTGTTTTTGCTATTTTTATTGCATGTTCAACCTCCTCCATAGTGATGTTTGGTCCAGTTGTTATACTTCCCATATCTATATCATCCCTAGTGTCCTCAAAAAGTTCTTCAATATATTCCTTCCATCTTTTTAGTTTTTCATCCTCATCTAAGATAATTTTCCCCTCTTTGTCAACTAAGTTGTTGGTTTTCTTTTTGTAGAGGCCTGCTGCTTCTTTCACTTTTTTGTGTAAATTGAAATTATCATGCAGGACTTCCGGTTCCGGTCGCAGCGCCCGCGGACGTGCAGAGAACTCGTTCTCTTGGCCGTCCGGTTTCCCCCCGCCGGTAGACCCTGGATAGGGTCGAAAGTCGCCCTGTAGGGGCGACCACCGTAGAGGAGGGCACTTGTTGATCGCGGAGGGAGCGGCAGCTCCCTCGGCGGTCCGAGAAAACCACCTTTGGGCCGACGGGGAAAAGATCGGCCAGTAACATGGCCGATCACTCAGCTGCTCCAGCCGAAAGTCACAGCAACATCTAAGCGAAAAGAACCACCGTGGAAGATCCGGGTGAGACCTTTCCTTCCCTCTTGTTAATTTACCTTTTTCCCTGCTAACAGCTTTAAAAACTATTTCCCTATTTTGAGAAAGCAGCGTTTGATTACTGGGGAAAACGGGCTTTGGAAAAACAATTATTGTTTTTTTTACTATTTTATTTTGTCTACATAAGCAGTTGGAACTCGAGCATCCGGGTTATTGTGACTTTCTCTTTTGGCTTGTTTATCTTCAGTTTAGGTGAAAATCCTTAGGGAGGGGGTGGAATGTTCTTTTTTTCTCCCCCCCCTCCTGAACAGTACTGCCTAAAAAACTTTTTGCTCTCTGGGCGGACTTATGTAGATTCTTTTGGATACAATGCATCCTGGGACTTGGCATGAAGCCCAGAAACTTTGAATGATACAATGTAACTTGCTCCATTTGAACTCCCACTTCCTGATTTTGGCGTGATGCCCAGACTGGATTACAACATAACAACTGACTGCCAGTTTTTATCTCTGTGCTGGACTTGACTATTGTTTTTTTTTTTCTCTATCTTTCTTTGGAAATATATCTCTGTCTGCATTTTATATTTTATAACGCTGCAATCTATTTTTTAAGCTGAACTTCTTTAAAAAAAAAAAGAAGAAGATGGAATCCTACTCACAGATTAATTATGGACTTATATTAGAAAAAATCTTGGAAGCGAGACTGGAACTTAAAGAACATATTAGATCGCTTAGTTTCAAGGAGGACTCAGAATTAAAAATTGAAGCTCAACCTTTGATTGACTATGATACACAATCAGATCTACAACTTAATGAGATGGATGGAATACATTTACAATCTATTGAATCTACTGAATTTATTGAAGAGGAAGAGGACACATCCTACATGATGGATTTCTTTGATGATCAAAGGCAGAACTCAACTAAAACATTTACAACTTTAAAAGCAACAGGATTGGACTTCCAAATACGAGGCACAAAAAACGTTGACAACATGACAGTACAGACAACACTGGATAAAAGAGAAAAAGAATATGATTGGACTCAATGGTGGGAAAAGGCTTTTAGCCAGTTACTAAGATGGGAGGACTTTAGAGGCCCTGTTGTGGAAACCTACCTGGCACAAAAAGAAAGCTAGAATTAGATTTAAAAATAAGAGTTAAAATTTTATTTGATGGGTAAAAAGGGCTTCTGGACGTTGATTGAACTAATATTTTTGAGATCTTTAAGGTTACTTTGGTATGAGTCAACACTAGATTTAAATTATGGATTTGATTATGATTTGGAATGGCAATAAGAAAAATTGGAAAATTTATAATTAAAGGAGTTAGATTGAGATTGAGACTGGTGAAATATTATTGATATTTTTATTTATAAGAATTGAATGGTAATTAGTGAGGTATTAAATGGATTAAACTGAAACAATTGAGGAATCTTTTAGGGACGTGGACTGATCTATGAAAATATTGGATAGAATATATGAAATAGAATATAGTTGAGAAATATTAAGATATAATAGTTATATTACTTGTTTATGATAGAAATAATTATTGTCCTATTATTATTATTATAATGTTATTATATTACTATGTCTAATGCAATAGTTTTAAAATATATAAATTCATGTTTATTTACATAATATGTATGTGAAATAGAATAAGAGATATAATTTGATTGAGAAGCATAAATTGAAATTGGAATAATAGATAGAGGTGAGAAACAATTTATATTTTAGGAATGCTCGAATTGTATACCATAAGAGGGAACTTTTAAAGTAGTAGTTTAAATTGTATATGTATGACTGTATTTTTTGTTGTGTTCTATGGAGTGCCCTATCTCCACGATGTGTTACAAGCACTTGGCTGTAAAACAAACAAAAACTAATAAAACTTGTTATGGAAGAAATTATCATGCATACGTTCTGTCTCTTCTATTTCCTTGCATCTCTTTGCAGACCACTTTTCTTTTGCCAGTCGAATTTTTCTTCTAATTGTTTTCTGCAATTCATTGTATTTTTCTTTGTTTTTATTTTTATAAGATCTTCTTTCATCCATGAGATGAAGAATTTCCTCCGTCATCCACTGTTGTTTCTTGTGGTACCCCTCTCTCTGTTTTGAATTTGTTATCTCTACTATTGCATTTTAAAATTTATTCCAGTTCACTTCTACATCATCATCATTCAGGTTGTTGGTTTCCCTTAAATGATTTTCTAGTTCTTCTTTAATCTTCCCTCCATGTTTAATGATGAAGTCTCTGTTGATTCTTGGTTTAGCAGGGTTTGGGTTTTTCATCCTTTTTAGTTTCAGCTGGACTTCAGCAAGTAGTAGATTATGATCGGATGGTACATCTGCACCTGGGTATGTCTTTACTGATTTTACTGAGTTTCTAAATCTTTTGTTTATTGTAAAATAGTCAATTTGGTTCCTTACTACATTATTTCGTGTATCTGCTGGTGATCTCCAAGTGTAGAGGCGTCTTTTTGGCAACTTGAAAAAAGTATTCATCACACATTGCCTATGTTCCTTGCAGAAGTCTACAAATCTGTCACCTCTACCATTTCTGGTTCCTAAGCCAAAGTTTCCAACTACAGGAGCATCACTTCCTTCTCCCACTTTTGCATTGAAGTCCCCCATGAGTATTGTGATATCATTACTTTTTAGGGTTTTCAGTACACTGCTTATATCTTCGTAGAACTTCTCTAAATCCTCCTCATCACTGTCAGCTGTGGGAGCATAAACTTGTATAACATTCATATTTACTGGAGTACTATTTATTTGGATCATCATCACTCTATCGGATACAGGAATAAAGGACTTGATGCATTTATTTACACGATTGTTTACGATTATAGCTACTCCATTTCGATGGTGTTTGCTGTTCTCACCAGAATAGTAGATAGTATAATTTCCTATTCTACACATTCCATTTTCAGGCCAGCGCATTTCACTCACTCCCAATATAGAGATATTGTATTTGGACATTTCTTGGATAGTGTTGTGTGTTTTCCCAGCTTCATATAGGCTTCTCAGATTCCACGTACCAATTCGTAGTTTTGGGTTTATCATGCTTCTAGCGGACCGGGAGATTCTTAGCACCCCTGCCCCATTTAAGGGGCGCCCGTACTCGGGGCCATTATTAGGTTTTGCCGCCATTAACATGATTTTCCTGGGAAACATATAGTGTAGTAGTCTTCCCTTTGCTTTCTACACTGCTGTGCACATGCTGTTCAAGTGGCTGCCACCACACCGTGTGCTGTTCTTCTGAATCCGTTCCAACCAATATGGTCTCCGCCTTCAGTCGATATTGGGGAGCCAGCTGCCACTCACCAGGCCTGTTGGTCCACGGGAGGTATTTGATTCCCTCCAACCCACCATTACAGTATAAAAGCCATAATGGGTAGGGGCCCAATCCGCCACCCGGGGACGCGCTCTGTGGGGGTTCCAGGCTCCCCCTAAGAGGAAACTTGTATAAAATGTTTTATAGATGGCATATGACACCAGTAAGGTTAGCGAAAATGTTTAAAAACACTTCAAATAATTGTTGGAAATGTAAACAAAGACCAGGTACTTATTATCATATTTGGTGGACATGCCCTAAAGCAAAAATGTTTTGGGTTAAGATACATGCATGGTTGGAAAAGATGATTAAAAAACAGAATTTAAACCAGAACTGTTTTTGTTAGGAATATTAGGACCTAATTATGAGAAGGAGAATGAATATTTAATATTGCATGTATTGACAGCAGCAAGAATTGTATTTGCCCAATATTGGAAAAATAAAAACTTACCAACTGAAGAGGTTTTAATTAAGAAAATCTTAGAATGTACAGAAATGGATAGATTGACTTTAGAGATTAAAGAGAAAGAAGATTCAGTTTACTTTAGAACATGGGAGAACTTTTACCAATGGTTAGGAAAACGAACTAGTGAGAAATGAATGTGATATGCTATTTTGAATACATACTAGTAAGAAGAATGTTATGCATGGAGTAATTAATACTGTTTATGATTACTGTTTATTATACTTACTACAATTATCTATTACCATACTAACTATTGTTAGCTAAACATATGTACTCAGACAATAGTCTGTTTGCTGAATATTGAAAATGTTACTGGGGGATAACCCCAATGTTGACCCCAACCCTGCCTTAACCCTAATCCTGATCCCAACCCCACCCTAAACCCCAACCCCTATCCCGACCCTATTTTATCCCTAACCCTATAAAATTCAATAAAATCTTTTTTTTTTTTTTTAAGAAATCCAGCTGCGGCTTCCGGTTTTGACGTTGCAGCGAACGGATGCAGGAAGACGGGGCTCTGTCTTTTGTGTTCAATTTCGCCCTGCTGGGGGACCCTGGAAAGGGTTGAAAGTCACCCTGTAGAGGCGACAAGCAAGGAGGGGACCCTTGTTGATCGTGGGGGGGGGGAAAGCAGCCCTCCCATTTGATCCAAAGAAGCCCTCCAAACTGGCGGGGGAAAGACTGGCTATGTTCGCGTAGCCAGTCAGAAGCTGCTGTCAACGGAAGACAACAAGCACTAACAAGCAATTTTAGAGCAACGTGGATGAAACTGGGTGAGACCTGAGCCTCTCTTTATGACTTTAAGACCTCTTCCTGAAAATCTGCCCAAAGCACTCCCCCGATGAGGAGGGAAAGGGAATTTCCGCCCCATTCCCTCAGGAAAAGAAAAGCAGCGAATTAATTACTTGGGGAAAATGGAGAAACCTACAAGACTAATTTGGAATTAATATATATATAGGGCTTGGAAATTTGGGGACTAAAAGTGCTTTTAAGACCTTTTTTTTAAAAAAAAAAGACTTGAAAAGTTTACAATATAAGTTTTGGATTTAAAAACTGAAAAATGGTGTTAATGACATCTAGTGGTGAATTACAGCACTACAACTTATTGTGCCTGAAAGAAACCTGTCTTGCAGCCCAGAATTAGATAAGACTCTGGCTGACCTTGGAAGCTTTTATTTTTGAGAATTGCAGCTGAGAAAAAGGAACAGATTTGGGGGCTGCTTATCTGTGTGGCAGAGATGATAATACTACTCTAAAATTGGCCTGTCTGAACTATGAACACAAATACTGACTTTCAGAACTGTATTGTGGAACTATTTTCCTGTAGAAGAAACATACACTATTGCCTGATATGATGGAACAGTTTGGATTATCAATCTTGATTAATAAACAACCTTTAATGGTTCTTTCTTCTCCCTGGACAGAAAGGATATATTTCTCATTGGACAGAAAAATTTGAATTTTACTTATATTTGCTTAGGGGAGGTTTAAGAACGGCTAGTTGGTTGGATAAAGGCCACTTATAAAAAAAATAAAATGGATGTTCCATACTTAGCTCTAAATGGTAAGAAACCATCCTTAACATCTGTCTCCAGAAGCCACAGTTTGACATACCACCCAGAAAATACTGATGAATTACAGAAAGAAATTCTCTCCATGTTGAAATTAATACAAGAAACGATTGCTTTAGCTCGTGATGAGATTAAAAATAACACAAAGGAGACTTCCGGTTCCTGTAGCAGTGCCTGCGGTCAGGCAAAGAGTATGCTCTCTTTGCCGACCGGTTTCCCCCCGCCGGTAGACCCTGGACAGGGTCGAAAGTCGCCCCGTAGAGGCGACCACCGTAGAGGAGGGCAGTCGTTGATCGCAGAGGGAGCGGCAGCTCCCTCTGCGATCCGAGCAATCACCTTTGGGCCGACGGGGAAAAGATCGGCCAGTAACATGGCCGATCACTCAGCTGCTCCAGCCGAAAGTCACAGCAACATCTAAGCAAAAAGAACCACCGTGGAAGATCCGGGTGAGACCTTTCCTTCCCTCTTGATACTTTACTCATTTCCCTGTGAAAAGCTCTTAGACATTACTTCCCCCCCTTGAGAAAGCAGCGTTTGAATACTTGGGGAAAGAGCTGTGGAAAAAACAAATAACTAATTTTTATTGTTTATTTGAGCGGCTGGAATTCGGGGGACCCTGAAGAAAAAAGAGAAGAAAAAAATCCTTACTGTGACTCTCTTTCTCTGCTTGCTTGTTTTCAGCTTAAGTGGAAAACTTTAGGGGGGGGTGGAGTGTTCTTCTTCTTCCCCCCCTTCTGAACAGTGCTATCTACTTTAAAAAAAAAAAAACGCTACGGCTCCTGGGCGAATTTATGTGGATTGCATGGCTACAATCTAATTTGGAATTTGGCGTGAAGCCCAGAAAGCGCCATTGCAACATTGTAACCATTTTGAAATTCTACTCCCTGCATTTAGCATGACGCCCAGACGCTTGCATTTCTTTTGGAACTTGTTTAAGTTTCTGCCTGCTGTTTTTGATTTTATAATACAAAGTATACTCTCCTGAAAAATGGATTTTTTCGCTCTAGGATTACAATATAATAATTGAGACACCAGTTGCTATTATTTATTTGGATTATAAATTAGATATTCATAATATTGATTGGGACTTTTGCTGTTTTTATTTTTGTACTTGCTTTTTCCTATTTTTGTTTGGATTTTATACTTTATAAAATTGCAACTCAGCTTTTAAGTTGAAATTTTACTAAAAAAACAAAGAATGGAATCCCACTCACAGCTTAACTATGGATTTATATTAGAAAAAATCTTGGAAACGAAGGAGGAATTAAAAGAACACTTTAGAATGCTTTGGAAAAGGGAGATCCCAGAGTTAAAAACTGAAATTCAACTTATTGGATATGATACACAACTAGGTCTACAACTTAACGATGTGGAGGAAACACATTTACAATCTATTGAAGAGGAAGATACTACATCTTACACACAAATGACGGAGACTTTGGATGACCAAAGGCAGAGTTCAACTAAAACATCTATAATTTTAAAAGCAACAGGAACAGACTTTCAAATACGAGATGTTAAAAATGCTGACAACATGAACAAACAACGAACAATCACCATATTGATTAAGACTGATTACATAGTGCAGACAACATTGGAGAAAAAAGAAGACTATGACTGGATTCAATTGTGGAAAAATGTGTATGGTCAAATACTTTGTTGTTGTTGTTGTTGTTAGTTGCGAAGTCGTGTCCGACCCATCGCGACCCCATGGACAACGTTCCTCCAGGCCTTCCTGTCCTCTACCATTTCTGGAGTCCATTTAAGCTCACTCCTACTGCTTCAGTGACTCCATCCAGCCACCTCATTCTCTGTCATCCCCTTCTTCTACTGCCCTCAATCTTTCCCAGCATTAGGCTCTTCTCCAGTGAGTCCTTCCTTCTCATTAGGTGGCCAAAGTACGTGAGTTTCACTTCAGTATCTGGGCCTTCTAAGGAGCAGTCAGGGTTGATGCTCCTCTAGGACTGCCGGTTTTGAATCGCCTTGCAGTCCAGGGACTCGCAGGAGTCTTCTCCAGCACCATAGTTCAAAGGCCTCAATTCTTTTTCGCTCAGCCTTTCTTATGGTCCAACTTTCACAGCCATACATTGCAACTGGGAAAACCATGGCCTTGACTATACGTACTTTTGTTGGCAGGGTGATGTCTCTGCTTTTTAGTATGCTGTCTAGATTTGCCATAGCTTTCCTCCCCAGGAGCAAGCGTCTTTTAATTTCTTGTCTGCAGTCCCCATCTGTGGTGATCTTAGAGCCCAGGAAGATAAAATCTGTCACTACCTCCATTTCTTCCCCATCTATTTGCCAGGAATTGAGAGGGCCAGATGCCATGATTTTGGTTTTCTTAATGTTGAGTTTCAAGCCAACTTTTGCACTCTCCTTCTTCACCCGCATCAAAAGGCTCTTTAGTTCCTCTTCACTTTCTGCCATTAGAGTGGTATCATCTGCATATCTTAGGTTGTTGATATTTCTCCCGACAATCTTAATTCCAACTTTTGATTCATCTAGCCCTGCCTTTCTCATGATGTGCTCTGCATATAAGTTAAAAAGGCAGGGCAACAGAATACAGCCTTGCCGGACTCCTTTCCCAATTTTGAACCAATCCGTGGTTCCGTGTCCAGTTCTCACTGTTGCTTCTTGACCCGCATATAGGTTTTTCAAGAGACAAATAAGATGGTCTGGTACTCCCATCTCTTTAAGAACTTGCCACAATTTGTTGTGATCCACACAATCAAAGGCTTTAGCATAGTCAATGAAGCAGAAGTAGATGTTTTTCTGGAACTCCCTAGCTTTCTCCATGATCC
>JALGBA010004044.1:0-14485 GCA_023970755.1 Azemiops feae | reverse complement strand
CGTCTTGAATCTGGCTTTGATCCTGCTTCCCCTTCGCTCCGGCGGGGTCCGTGAATGCCAGATTCAAGAAGACGGAGGAAGGCTCACATGTCTCCACCCCAAAACCCCCAGCCAGCCTGCTGGCTTTTCGAACCGACATGGGGTTAGATCTGGCATTCCCCTTCGCTTCCCCTTCGCTTCGGCGGGAATGCCAGAAGAAGGGAAGAAGCGCTGATCAGCCGGAAAGCGGGGCTGATCCTGGCGCTTCCCCTGAGCCCCCCCCCACAGCCCCGGAGAAGCGCTGATCAGCCGGAAAGCGGGGCTGATCCTGGCGCTTCCCCTGAGCCCCCCCCACAGCCCCGGAGAAGCGCTGATCAGCCGGAAAGCGGGGCTGATCCTGGCGCTTTCCCTGAGCCCCCCCCACAGCCCCGGAGAAGCGCTGATCAGCCGGAAAGCGGGGCTTTTCCTGGCGCTTTCCCTGAGGCCCCCCCCCACAGCCCCGGAGAAGCGCTGATCAGCCGGAAAGCGGGGCTGATCCTGGCGCTTCCCCTGAGCCCCCCCCACAGCCCCGGAGAAGCTCTGATCAGCCGGAAAGCGGGGCTGATCCTGGTGCTTTCCCTGAGCCCCCATAGCCCCCAAGCATTTTTTTACTCACCTGCTTTCAGCTGCACTCCCTTTCTCCTTTTGCTTCTCTGCCTTTGTTTGCTTCTCTGCCTTCGCCACGTGTTTGGGGTAAAAAAGAAGAAAAAAGTTCCATGAGACTTTCTAACTTCTCGCGAGAAGTTAGAAAGTCTCATGGAATTTTTTTTTTGTCTCACAAACACATGGCGAAGGCCGAGAAGGACAGGAGAAAGGGAATGCTGCTGAAAGCAGGTGAGTAAAAAAAGCGCTTGGGGGAGGTGAGGGCATCTGGGCGGGGGCGGGGGTGGGGGGGCAGGCAATGCGTCACGCAGCTCCAGCGGAATCTCCCCTGAAGACTGCGTGAGGCTGCCTGCCGCCCCCAAGGCCGCCGCCAATCAGCTGGAGCTGCGCACTTTGATCCTGGGCTCTCAGTAGGACCCAGGCAACGTGCAGTTCCAGCTGACTTTGCCACAAGCCTCTGCGGCGCTGCTGCCGCTTCACCTCATCCACTTTTACACTTTTTTAAAAAAAAAAAAATTTCAAAAAAAATTTTTTTAATATTTTTTTTACATTTTTTTTTACATGTTTTTTCAACCCGTCCTACGCGTACCACCAGCCATGTGCTCACGTACCACTGGTGGTACGCGTACCACCGGTTGAAAAACCCTGCCATTGGGGTACCTTGTACTTGCTTGTACATTTTCCCGTTGAACTTGAAGTATGTGTTGAGGCATAGATCCAGGAGGTTCATGATGGTTTCTGTGGACATCAAGTGTTCTGTAGTGGCATCATCCTTGTTGGTATGGTGTTTAGTGAGTAGGTGGTGAATGGTTTGTTTAGCCAGGTCGATATCAATCGAGGTGAAGAGGATGGTGACGTCAAAAGAGACCATAATTTTTTCCTTGTTGATCTTGGTGTGTTTGATACATTGGGGAAATTGTTCTGGGGATTTTATTGAGTGGGTTGAGTCGTTGACCAGGTGTCCGAGTTTCCTCTTTTGCTAGTTTGTACATCGGTGTTCCAGGTAGAGACACAATTGGGTGTAAGGGGATCCCGTTCTTGTGTATTTTGGGGAGTCCATAGAACCTGGGTGTGGAGGAATCTTGTGGTTGCATGTGCTTTCTCTTTTTTTCCATTTTTCTTAGGGTATCTTTTATTTAGCTATTTCGTAGGATCATTGTGGATTATTTGGTAGGTGTTGATGTCATTGAGATGGTTTTCAGCTTTGAGGATATAGTCAGCTTTGTCCCATTAACTACCGTCAGCAGTCTGCCTTTGACTGCCGGTAGGATGATAATGCTTTCATCTTGTTTCAATGTTTTTAGTGCTCTCTTCTCCTTTTGGTTGAGTGTTTCGTTTTGTCTGTTGCGTTGCACGTTGGGGACGATTCTTTGTCTGATGTCTACTTGTGTTTCTTGGTCCAGGTGGTGTGTTTTTAGAATGGATTCAAGATTGGCAAGGAATTCAGTGGGGTCAGCATCTTTGTGGTTGAAATTGAAGTTGACAGGCCAAGGAAAGATCAAGGCTTTCCAGCACACTTTATTTAGCTGTCAGACCTTCAAACACTCTGAATACAGCCATGTTTCTTTGTTTTTCGGCTGCCACAGCAATGGGAGGGGGGAGACTGCATTCTTATAGTTTAGTCAAAACAATAACTTTCTTGTGGGAACCAAGGTCAAGCAGCTTAAGTGTTTGGCGGGCTGGAGCTACCGTTAGGAAGCCCGCCAAAGGTGTTAATTGGGGATTGTGATTTATGCCACATCAATGGGTGGGGAGTTCAACTTTTACTTTGTAACCTTTTGGGGGGGGGTAACTTTCAGGCTTGGTTTCACCTTTGTTCGTGCTGATATTATGTAGCCATTAAAAGTGTTCTTTGAGGAAAGCAATTGCTTCAGAGTTCTTATTTCTTCTGGTCTCATTTATCGGAACCATGACATTAGCATTAGATGAAGAATATTTCTCATGTTAAAGAGGAAAACACTTTTATGATGGGCAGACTTGTCTCATAAAGTTTTTTTTAAAAGAGTACTCCAGAATGCATTTTGTAAATGCATGTAAGCCTCTTGTGCTTTTAAAAAAATGAACTTTGTATATTTAAGAAAAAAGACAGTATTATTTCAAATTAATTTTAAACAAGAGTCTGATGCAGATATTTTATTACATATATTTTTTGGAAATAAGGTTTTGCTATGCTGCCAATTACCTTTTCAAATTGTTGAAAGAAAATCCCTCTGGTTCGTTTTTCCAGCCGGGACTAAACAGTCAGTGCTGAAAGAAATAGACACAAAGCAAAGCATGTTGCCAGAAAGTGGATCTTTAATTCGGAAGCCAAAAGATGTAGTGACACAGCAGTGGATTCCGGGCTAGCTAGCAGCCCACATAAGTACATGGTACAATTTTTATACCCTTTCTTTCTATTGAAGTCTTGATGAGATTTGTAAGGAGTTTCTTTTTCTTAATTTCCTAGCCTGTTCCTTTTCCTGTCAGAAAAGTTAATCCTTTCACCAAGGGAAGGAGATAGCTTGCTGATGGGGTTTTTTTTGTGTCTGGGGTAATCTTGTCATTGGTTTCTGTGTGTGTATGGGGCACAGGTCGGCAACCTGTGGCTCGGGAGCCACATGCGGCTCTTTCAGCCGTCTCCTGCAGCTCCCAGCCATGTGCAGTGCCAAAAAAAAAAAGTGGGACTAAAAAAGTTGAACCAATCAATTCAAACTTCTCACGAAAAAAAATCTCGCCAAGTTTGAATTGATTGGTTCAACTTCTTTGGTTTGTCGTTTGTGGGACGCCGTCCACCTGTCAAGCCCCATGGGCTCGACATAGACAGGAGGGAGGAGGGGGGAAAGACAGCTCCGGAGGGAGGCAGCCCCGCAGCCAGAAGCCGGCGGTCCGAGCGGAGCGGCATGGAAGACTGGTCGACGTGGGAGGCTCCGGCGTTGCCGGCGAGCAAGGCCTGCCATCCGCGGCCCGGTTCCGCACCCCGACGACCAGCTGGACCGGCTTTCACTACTCCAGACCGGGGACGCCAGCGGCATAGAAGGCGGTTTGGCAGCGCTGCCGTGGGCGGGGCGTCCTTGCAGCGGACAACTCGGGCCCGGATATTTCCCGTGGCTCGCGGCTCGGGACCGGAGACACCGGTGGCGCATGGCCCGGACTGACGGCGTTGCCGTGGGACCACCCCCTGCGGTGCCAGCTAATGCGGCATGCTCCTGGCGACCCTCGAACCGCGCTGGCTTCCTCCCGCGGATCTCCCCCCCCGGCGCGACCTATCAAAGGAAGCGGGAATGGCTGCAGCCGGGACACGCTTACCTGGCCAGAGGACTTTTGCCCGACCTGGGCAGGCCGCGGAGCAAAAAGAGGCTTTTGCTGAAGCGGCGAGCGGGGGGCCTGTCTCGGGCACGGCGGGGCTGCTGAAGGCTGAGGCCTCTTCCATAGCGGTAGGATGGCAACCGCGGGAGCAACAGCCTGCTCATCTCCGCCGCCGCCAGCGGCTGCGGAGCCATCTGGAGCAGAGTTGGGGCCGTGTAAACACCACCAGATTGCTCCGCGGGAGCAACAGCCTGCTCATCTCCGGAGCCGGCTGCGGAGCCGAGTTGGGGCCGCTGCCTATCTGAGTCACGCGGACGAAGGGCCGTGTAAACGCCACCAGATTGCTCCACAGGAGCAACAGCCTGCTCATCTCCGCCGGCGGCGGTGGCGGCTGCGGAGCCGAGTTGGGGCCGCTGCCTGAGTCACGCGGACGAAGGGCCGTGTAAACGCCACCAGATTGCTCCGCGGGAGCAACAGCCTGCTCATCGGCGGCGGCGGAGCCGAGTTGGGTCCGCTGCCTATCTCAGTCACGCGGACAAAGGGCCGTGTAAACACCACCAGATGGCTCCGCAGCCGCCGGCGGAGATAAGCAGGCTGTTGCTCCCGCGGAGCAATCTGGTGGTGTTTACACGGCCCTTCGTCCGCGTGACTCAGATAGGCAGCGGCCCCAACTCGGCTCCGCAGCCGCCGGAGATGAGCAGACTGTTGCTCCCGCGGAGCAATCTGGTGGTGTTTACACGGCCCCAACTCTGCTCCAGATGGCTCTGCCGCTGCCACCGCCGGAGATGAGCAGGCTGTTGCTCCCGCGGTTGCCGTCCCGCCACTCTGGAAGAGGCCTCAGCCTTCAGCAGGGTCGGGCAAAAGTACTCTGGCCAGGTAAGCGTGTCCCAGCTGCAGCCATTCCCGCTTCCTTTGATAGGTCGCGCCGGGGGGGGGGGGAGATCCGCGGCAGGAAGCCAGTGCGGTTCGAGGGTCACCAGGAGCACGCCACATTAGCTGGCACCGCAGGGGGTGGTCCCACGGCAACACTGTCAGTCTGGACCGTGCGCCACCGGCGTCTCCGGTCCCGAGCCGCGGGAAATATCCGGGCCCAAGTTGTCCGCTGCAAGGACGCCCCGCCCACGGCAGCGCCGCCAAACCGCCTTCTATGTCGCTGGCGTCCCCGGGCTGGAGCAGTGAAAGCCGGTCCAGCTGGTCGTCGGGGTGCGGAACCGGGCCGCGGATGGCAGGCCTTGCTCGCCGGCAATGGAGTCTCCCACGCCGACCGGTAGGTCTTCCGTGCTGCTCCGCTCGGACCGCCGGCTTCTGGCTGCGGGGCTGCCTCCCTCCGGAGCTGTCTTTCCTCGCTGCTTCCTCGCCCTCCCAGCGAAAGAACCCCAGAGAGCTGGAAGACGTCCTTTCTCCCACTTTCCGCTTCTCATCCTCTCTTTTCCGAGCACCCCTCCCAGAGCGACCCAGAAGCCTCAACTCCGGCCTCCCGCAGGAGGCTGAGATAGGCGAGCCCGAGCGGCCGTCTGCTGCCGCCTCGGAAGATTTGCCGCAGCAGCTCCTTCTCCCCGTCGGCCTCCTCCTCCGCTCCCTCGGAACCTTCGCGCCAAAAGGCGGAAAGAAGGTCCCAGAGAGGGAGAGCGCGGGACGGGGGGGAGAGCAGTCTTTTCCGAGGGGAGGAGAAGCCAGGACGGCAGAGCCGTCCATACCAGAGCTGGACGGGGGCAAGGCCGGTGCATGCCTCGCCTTAGGCTCCACTCTTTAATCAAGCCCCCTGTTGTGCGCGCGCGCATGCGCACGCACATTTTGCGGCTCCCAGTCTTTTCTTTTGTAAGGTAAACGGGTCCAAGTGGCTCTTTCAGTGTTTCAGGTTGCCGACCCCTGGTATGGGGCAATCCTGTCAGCTCTTTATTTATTCAAGGCTGCCCTGTAATTCCTTATCGCTTCATTGTTTCTTTTGCTAAGTGTTTCCTGGCTGTCTGCCCAGAGCTATTAACTGAGCAGGGCGGGGTAGGAGAGGAGAGGAGAGAGAAGAAAAAAAACCCCTCTTCTGGTGCTTTTATTTTCGGCTTGGCTTTTCTTAGGCAAGGAAAATATTCTTAATAGACTTTTCTCTCCATTTTTAATTAATAATGCATCAAAATGTATTTCATCAAGTTCTCATTTGTTCTTTTGCCTCTAAATTAGTAAAACCTACATAAAGATGTTCAACAACATTTCAGGACAAAAATAATCCCCCCCTCCTTTAGAAGAGTCACCCCCTCATCTCTCTTAGGAAGAGTTGCTTCTGTTGTTTGCCACCTGCCAAGTTGGTATTTACTCTGCTGCTTCCTTTGAAAAATACATTTAAAATACGCGGCCAGATCAGACAAATGTGAAATTCCACTAGTTCGTCATGTTCTACTAGCCCCCTTTCACTTGCCTACTTTGGCTGGGGCAGGACACAGCCGCCATATCTCGGTCTAACCTACCTCAGTGGTCTGTTCCGTGGATAAAAACTGCAGGAGCGGAACACCGCAGAAAGGGCAGGCTAGCGATAGTCATTGTCATTCGCAGTCCCAGATCCAGCTTCTCGGACGAGCAGGAGCGCGTCCGGGGGGGGGGGGGGGGGGGGGGGGGGGGATAAACATCCGACTGTAGTCAGCCGAGAGACAGAGGTCGACCGCTAGGGGGCTCTCGTCCGGCGGCTGCCGCCTGCCAACACGCCTTCTCGCGTGGAGTCCTTCCTCCCCATCTTCCCCCCCACCCCCCCACCCCCGTGATGGCGGAGGATAGCGAGTCTGCCGCCAGCCAGCAAAGCCTTGAGCTGGACGACCAGGACACCTGCGGCATCGACGGCGACAATGAGGAGGAGACGGAGCACTCCAAAGGGTAGGGCCGCCGCTCCCGATGCTCCGGCCCGCCCGAGTCTGCCCAGGAGCTGCAGCGTATTGCTCGAGTGCTCTGTCGGCCCGACTTGGGGGCAGCCAGAGCCTGGCCTGAGCCGGTCTCCTGCGGCAAGGATGGGGGCAGCCGCAGCAGCCCGGAACTGGCGAGCAGGGGCGGCCCCTGAGTCGCAGAGGCCACGCGGGGCATGGAGCAGCCGTTCTGGCTGGGGCTTTCGTGCGAGGTGGGCGGGAAGAGCTGCTCCCCTTTGCTGCGGTGGAGGAAGAGGAAGGCGCCGGGCAGCAGGCTGTTTCCCCCGTGGAAGCGGCGCGGCATCCCTGCCCGGGGCTTTCCACTGGACGCGTTTCGTTGACAACCGCAGTCTGCCGCACCGCCGTTCCCCTGATGCGGAGGCCGAGGCTTTGGCCTCTTGGCTCGCCCGCTTCCCTCCGACAGCTCTCTGCTGCGATTTCTGGCGAAACAAGGCTTCCCCGTGTCCTGCCCTCTTCGTTTCCTTCATGTTTCCTTTGTGACCACCACCATCCTTTGCAGCCACTGGCAACGCAGACAAAAAGCGTCCGCATCATTTTCACTTCGGAGAGGGATCGAGGGCGCCTCATAAAGTCTGATTTAGAGTTGCCCGCAAATGCCCGCAGCTGTGGCCTCATACTTACGCCGTAAAGGGGCTGATGGGTAAGCGTAGGTTGCAGATGGCCGACGCAAACACCTCCCAAATCCCAATTGCCCGTTGTGCCTTAAGGGTTAGGGTTAAGGGCTTGAGCAGACTTCTCCGGCACCGCACGTGAAAAAACATGTATCTGTCGTTTGTAGCTGTTGCATTCATACGTCTGCGAATTTTAACGCTTCTGGCTAGGGGGCACTCAACAGCAAAGTACAGAACAGGAAGTCGGATCAACCAATCAGCACGCAGGAGGCGCACCTCCGCACAACGGGCAGTTGGGATTTGGGAGCTGTTCGCGTCGACCCCTCTGCGGCCATCTGCAACCTACGCTTACCCATCGGCCCGTTCGCAGTATAAATGCAGCGTCGGCTACGGAGCAACTCTTAAGCCTTTAGCTGGGCTGAAGTGGTGGAGGTCCTTCCCGGTGCCAGGCACTCGCTCTGGGGATGGGGGGGGGGGAGGTGTGGCTCACAGGGATGTGGTTTGGGGCACCTGCACATTATATATCTTAGTTGGACTGAGTTTTGGACTTCCAGGTGCCTTCCCTATGCCTTGCTGTTTGTAACCTCTTCTCTGATGAAGCGTCCACCTGTTTTTGGTGATTATTTTGTTAGTCTGACCTGTACTGCATATTTTTCTTTCTGACAGCTGTCATTTATGCGTTTCTGCTGCCATCTCATACTGCACTTTTTAGGTTCTCTTTTTCCAGATAAAATAGGGAGCAAGATAAAAGCATAGATAACCAACCATGATATGGCTTTGCATATTTATGAACTGAGATGCCGTTTGGAAGCATGGTTTATGACAATATATTGTGTTGATCAATCTATGTTTTTTTTCAAAAAAAATATCCCATGGCTCAGTATGTGTGTAGTCTGCTACTAATAAGATATTTTTTTCAAGTTGAAAAATCTAAATAGAATAGAATAGAATAGAATAGAATAGAGCTGGAAGGGACCTTGGAGGTCTTCTAGTCCAGCCCCCCGCTCAAGCAGGAGAACCTATACCATCTCAGACAAGTGACTGTCCAGTCTCTTCTTAAAAAAAATTTTTTTTAAGTTTTTATTGATTTTTTAATACAATTCAAAAGTACTTATTCAACAAACATGTTGTCTGAGTATATCATTCACTAGTACAAATTGAATTCCTAATCCCTTATTCTTTTCTCCAGCCATTGATAAAATAAGTCCCAAGTTTGAAAATATTCTGTTTCTTTTTCTTTCTACCTCAGAGTTAGTCTGTCCATTTCTGCACAATCTAGTACTTTTTTAATTATTTCTTCCTCTGGTGGTATTTCTTCATTTTTCCAATATTGTGCGAATATGATTCTTGCCGCTGTTATCACACATAAAATCAAGTATATACTTTGTCAAGCTTTTCTGGCATTATACCTAATAAAGTTCAGGTTTAAAATCTACATGTTTTCCCAACATCTTTTCTAGCCAAGTATGTATTTTTGTCCAATACCTCTTTGCTTTAACACATGTCCACCGTACATGATAATATGTACCTGACTTGTAATTACATTTCCAACATCTATCTGACATATCTTTAAACACTTTTGCTAATCTTGCTGGTGGCAAGTGCCATCTATAAAACATTTTATATAAGTTTTCTTTGTAAGAGGTTGACGTCAATTTATAATTTCTTTCCCATAAGTTGCCATTTCTCTAAGTCTATATTGTATCCAAAATTCTTTGCCCACATTATCATTGTTTCTTTTACTTGTTCATTTTCCATTTTCAAATTCTCATCAGAGGTTAATATCTGATCAAACAAGGTCTGCTCCTTATAAAATCCGTATAGTTTAACATCTTTGTCATATCTCACTTGCATTTGTAAATATGCCCACCATGATAAATCAATACCCTGATTTTCCATCTCTTGTTTAGATTTTAAGTTCCCTTCAGAGTTTAGAATATCTTTATATATCCATATTTTCTCAAGACTGACTAAATTTGGATGTACAAATGCTTCCATTGTTGAGAGCCATCCTGGAATTTTCAAGTATATTTTACATTTTATTTTTTCCCATGTTAGTAATAATGCATTTCTAATATAGTGGTTTTGAAAATATCTATGAATTTTATTTTTCCAATACCATAAAGCGTGCCAACTGAGTTGTAAGTCATGTCCCTCCAAATACAACAACCTTTTATTTCTAAGAGTTATCCATTCTTTTACCCATGTTAGTACTGATGCTTGATAATATAAAACCCACTCTGGCAAGCCAAAACCTCCATTTTCCTTAGCTTCTTGTAACATTTTCAATTTGATTCTAGCTTTCTTTCCTTGCCAAATAAATTTTAAAATTAGGGAATTTAAATCTTCAAAGAATTTTTTCTACAGTTTTATAGGTATCGTTTGAAATAGAAACAATATTTTTGGTAATATATTCATTTTCACCATAGCAATTCTTCCTAACATCGACAGTTGCAGATTTTTCCATTTTTCCAAGTCAAGTTTTATTTGATTCAGTAATTTTATATAGTTATCTTCTTTTATCATTGAACATCTTGCTGTCAGGTATATTCCCAAATATTTAACTTTTTTGACTATTTGTAATTCTATTTTTTCTGACACTTTTTTTTTTTTGTTTATCTGTAAGATTTTTAACTATCACTTTAGTTTTTTCTCTGTTTATCTTCAGTCCTGCTATCTCTCCAAACTGTTCTATCTTTTCCAATAATTTAGGAATCATCTCTAAAGGTTCCTCTAGGATGAATACCAAGTCATCTGCAAATGCTTGCAGTTTATAAGTTTCACCTTTTATTTCTAGTCCTTTAATTTCTGGGTCTTGTCTAATATTTCTATTTAGAACTTCCAAAGTTAAAATAAATAACAATGGAGATAGTGGACATCCTTGTCTTGTGCCTTTTCTTATATTGAAATTCTCTGTATAATCTCCATTTACAATCATTTTTGCTGTTTGTTTGTGATATATTGTTGTAATCATATTTATAAAATTTTGTCCAAAGTCCATTATTTTTAGTTGTTGAGTCATAAATTGCCAGGAAACATTATCAAATGCCTTTTGATCATCTAGATATATACTAATGCTAATTGTTTCCCTGGATGCATTTCATAATATTCCAATACGTCCATTATAACTCTTAAATTATTTTTTATTTGTCTCTTTGGTAGAAATCCATTTTGATCTGGATGTATAAATTCAGTTAGAAATCTTTTCAGTTGCTCCGCTATTATTGAAGTAAAGATTTTATAGTCCACATTTAGTAATGATGTCGGTCTGTAATTTTTTATCTGTGTCAGGTCTGAGTCCTCTTTTGGTATCAAAGTAATATTTGCTTCTGTCCATGTGTTTGGGAGTTTAGCTTCCAATAAAAGTTCATTACACACATCTTTCAATGGTACACTTCATGTATCTTGTAGACATTTGTACAACTCTGCCGGGAGCCCATCTGGTCCTGGTGTTTTTTTGTTTTTTTGTCTTCTTATCGCTTCTATCAGTTCCATCATTGTTATTTTGTCATTTAACATAGTTTTAAAGTTTTCTGAGATTTTTGGTAAATTTTTTTCCCATATATTGAATCATTTTCTCCTATGAAATTTCTTCTATATCATACAGTTTCTCATAATATTCTTTAATTATCTTTTTTATTACTTCGTTTTTAAATTGTAAACAGCCTTTTTAATCTACTAAGTTATTTATCAATTTTTTCTCCTTCTGTTTTTTAAGTTTGTAAGCTAACCATTTTCCTGGTTTATTTGCATTTTCAAAAAAGTTGTTTTGCTCTTTTAATTTGCTGTGCCAGTTTTTCTGATTCTATTAAATTTAAATTATGTTTTATTATTTCCATTTGTCTTTTCAGTATTTTGTGGATTTATTTGTAATTCTAATTCTAATTTTTTAAACTCTTCCCTTAACAGTATATATTGTTGTCTTTTTTCTTTGGTTTTTTTCGCCATGTATGTTATAGCTATACCTCTAAAGCAGACATGTCAAACTTGCGACGTCATGTGACGTCGCACGACGTATTGGAGCTTTTTCCCCATTGCCGGCAATGGGGTGGGCGTAGTTTCTTCGTGACGTGTCCGGCCTGCAGGCCGGCAGTTTGACACCCCTGCTCTAAAGCAGGGCTTTTCAACCGGTGGTACGCATACCACCAGTGGTACGTGAGCACATGGCTGGTGGTACACGTAGGACGGGTTGAAAAAACGTAAAAAAAAATGTAAAAAAAATATTTAAAAAAATATTTTTGAAATTTTTTTTTTTCTAAAAAAGTGTAAAAGTGGATGAGGTGAAGCGGCAGCAGCGCCGCAGAGGCTTGTGGCAAAGTCAGCTGGAACTGCACGTTACCTGGGTCCTACTGAGAGCCCAGGATCAAAGTGCGCAGCTCCAGCTGATTGGCGGCGGCCTTGGGGGCTGCAGGCAGCCTCACGCAGTCTTCAGGGGAGATTCCGCTGGAGCTGCGTGACGCATTGCCTGCCCCCCGCCCCCGCCCAGATGCCCTCACCTCCCCCAAGCGCTTTTTTTACTCACCTGCTTTCAGCAGCATTCCCTTTCTCCTGTCCTTCTCGGCCTTCGCCATGTGTTTGTGAGACAAAAAAAAAATTCCATGAGACTTTCTAACTTCTCGCGAGAAGTTAGAAAGTCTCATGGAACTTTTTTTTTCTTTTTTACCCCAAACACGTGGCGAAGGCAGAGAAGCAAACAAAGGCAGAGAAGCAAAAGGAGAAAGGGAGTGCAGCTGAAAGCAGGTGAGTAAAAAAATGCTTGGGGGCTATGGGGGCTCAGGGAAAGCGCCAGGATCAGCCCCGCTTTCCGGCTGATCGGAGCTTCTCCGGGGCTGTGCGGGGGGGGCTCAGGGGAAGCGCCAGGATCAGCCCCGCTTTCTGGCTGATCAGAGCTTCTCCGGGGCTGTGGGGGGGGGCTCAGGGGAACGCGCCAGGATCAGCGCTTCTTCGGGGCTGTGGGGGGGGGGGCTAGGGGAAAGCACCAGGATCAATCCAGCGCTTTCCAGCTGTCAGAGCTTCGTCCGGGGCTGTGGGGGGGGGCTCAGGGAAAGCGCCATGATCGCCCCGGCTTTCCGTCTGATCATGCTTCTCTGAGGGGCTGTGGGGGGGGGGATCAGGGGGAAGCGCCAGGATCAGCGCTTCTACCTCTCCGGGGCTGTGTGGAGAGGGGGCTCAGGGAAAGCGCCAGGATCAGCCCCGTTTTCCGGCTGATCAGAGCTTCTCCGGGGCTGTGGGGGGGGGCTCAGGGGAAGCACCAGGATCAGCCCCGCTTTCCGGCTGATCAGAGCTTCTCCGGGGCTGTGGGGGGGGGCTCAGGGGAAGCACCAGGATCAGCCCCGCTTTCCGGCTGATCAGAGCTTCTCCGGGGCTGTGGGGGGGGGCTCAGGGGAAGCACCAGGATCCGCCCCGCTCTCCGGCTGATCAGCGCTTCTCCGGGGCTGTGGGTGGGGGCTCAGGGGAAGCGCCAGGATCCACCCCGCTTTCCGGCTGATCAGAGCTTCTCCGGGGCTGTGGGGGGGGCTCAGGGGAAGCACCAGGATCAGCCTCGCTTTCCGGCTGATCAGCGCTTCTCCGGGGCTGTGGGGGGGGCTCAGGGGAAGCGCCAGGATCAGCCTCGCTTTCCGGCTGATCAGCGCTTCTCCGGGGCTGTGGGGGGGGCTCAGGGGAAGCACCAGGATCAGCCTCGCTTTCCGGCTGATCAGCGCTTCTCCGGGGCTGTGGGGGGGGCTCAGGGGAAGCGCCAGGATCAGCCTCGCTTTCCGGCTGATCAGAGCTTCTCCGGGGCTGTGGGGGGGGCTCAGGGGAAGCACCAGGATCAGCCTCGCTTTCCGGCTGATCAGCGCTTCTCCGGGGCTGTGGGGGGGGCTCAGGGGAAGCGCCAGGATCACCACCGCTTTGCCGGCTGAATCATAGCTTCTCTTCTCCGGGATGTGGGGGGGTGGCTCAGGGGAAGCACCAGGATCACCCCGCTTTTCTCGGCTGATTCAGCGCTTCTCTGGGGCTGTGGGGGGGGGGCTCAGGGGGAAGCGCCAGGATCATCGCTTCTCTCCGGTCTGTGGGGGGGGGCTCAGGGGACGCGCCAGGATAAGCCCCACTGTTTCCGTCTGATCAGCGATTCTCCGGGGCTGTGGGGGGGGGGGCTCAGGGGAAGCAAACATGATCAGCGCTTCTCCGGGGCTGTGAGGGGGGCTCAGGGGAAGCGCCAGGATCAGCCCCGCTTTCCGGCTGATCAGCGCTTCTTCGCTTCTTCTGGCATTCCCGCCGAAGCGAAGGGGAAGCGAAGGGGAATGCCAGATCTAACCCCAGGTCGGTTCGTAAGGCCAGCAGGCTGGCTGGGGGTTTTGGGGTGGAGACATGTGAGCCTTCCCCCGTCTTCTTGAATCTGGCATTCACGGACCCCGCCGGAGCGAAGGGGAAGCAGGATCAAAGCCAGATTCAAGAAGACGGAGGAAGGCTCACATGTCTCCACCCCAAAACCCCCAGCCAGCCTGCTGGCCTTTCGAACCGCCCTGGGGTTAGATCTGGCATCGATGGACCTGGCTGGAGCGAAGGGGAACCAGGATCAAAGCCCTTCTTTCGGCGGCAAAGAATGTAGCCAGGCGGGATTCGCCTGGGGGTTGTGCCGGCTCTTCCTCAGGGCTGGCTGCAGCAATGAATGAGCGCTTCCCCGCTCGCTGCTTTTCTCCGGCTGCGGCCGTGCGCAATGCACCAGAGGGAGTCTGGCAGCCGCGGCCCTTTCCCCACCCCGTGCGCTCCTCCGCTGCCTGCGCTCTCCTCCCCCTGCGGAAGAACAGCGGCTGTGCTGGCCTCCTGGCTGCACCGAGCGCGAGCACAAAAGGAAAGTGATTCAGCAAAGGAACCAGCATCGAAGAAATTAAAACTGAGTGATGGAGGGAGGGAGGGAAGGACAATGAGAGGGAGAGAGGGACAATGGAAGGGAGGGAGGGAAGGAGGAAGGGACAAAGAAGGAAGGAAGGAAGGAAGGGACAATGGGAGAGAGGGAGGGAAGGAAGGCACCCACCCCAGTCCCACCATCTCCACCAGAGACCCATGGATTCCCCCCCC
>JALGBA010004043.1:2162500-2340896 GCA_023970755.1 Azemiops feae | reverse complement strand
GCCCCGCTTTCCGGCTGATCAGAGCTTCTCCGGGGCTGTGGGGGGGGGCTCAGGGGAAGCGCCAGGATCAGCCCCGCTTTCCGGCTGATCAGGGCTTCTCCGGGGCTGTGGGGGGGGGCTCAGGGGAAGCACCAAGATCAGCCCCGCTTTCCGGCTGATCAGCGCTTCTTCGCTTCTTCTGGCATTCCCGCCGAAGCGAAGGGGAAGCGAAGGGGAATGCCAGATCTAACCCCAGGTTGGTTCGAAAGGCCAGCAGGCTGGCTGGGGGTTTTGGGGTGGAGACATGTGAGCCTTCCTCCGTCTTCTTGAATCTGGCATTCACGGACCCCGCCGGAGCGAAGGGGAAGCAGGATCAAAGCCAGATTCAAGAAGATGGAGGAAGGCTCACATGTCTCCACCCCAAAACCCCCAGCCAGCCTGCTGGCCTTTCAAACTGCCCTGGGGTTAGATCTGGCATTGATGGACCTGGCCGGAGCGAAGGGGAAGCAGGATCAAAGCCCTTCTTTCGGCGGCAAAGAATGTAGCCAGGCAGGATTCGCCTGGGGGTTGTGCCGGCTCTTCCTCAGGGCTGGCTGCAGCAATGAATGAGCGCTTCCCTGCTCGCTGCTTTTCTCCGGCTGCGGCCGTGCGCA
This sequence comes from Azemiops feae, assembly GCA_023970755.1. NCBI lineage: Eukaryota > Metazoa > Chordata > Lepidosauria > Squamata > Viperidae > Azemiops > Azemiops feae. The sequence continues at coordinate 2,340,264 of JALGBA010004043.1, read as the reverse complement.
ACGCCCCAGAGGGAGTCTGGCAGCCGTGGCCCTTTCCCCGCCCCCGTGCACTCCTCCGCTGCCTGCACTCTCCTCCCCCTGCGGAAGAACGGTGGCTGTGCTGGCCTCCCGGCTGCACCGAGCGCGAGCACAAAAGGAAAGTGATTCAGCAAAGGAACCAGCATCGAAGAAATTAAAACTGAGTGATGGAGGGAGGGAAGGAAGGACAATGAGAGGGAGAGAGGGACAATGGAAGGGAGGGAGGGAAGGAGGAAGAGACAAAGAGGGAAGGAAAGAAGGAAGGAAGGAAGGAAGGAAGGAAGGAAGGAAGGAAGGAAGGAAGGAAGGAAGGAATGGACAATGGGAGAGAGGGAGGGAAGGCACCCACCCCAGTCCCACCCCCCTCCACCAGAGACCCATGGATTCCCCCCCCACAGGCACCCTGAAACCTGAGGGAGGGAGGGATGGACAATGGAAGGGAGGGAGGGAAGGAAGAAGGGACAAAGAAGGAGGGAAGAAAGGAAGGAAAGAAGGGACAATGGGAGAGAGGGAGGGAAGGAGGGAAGGAGGGCACACACCCCAGTCCCACCCCCCCTCCACCAGAGACCCATGGATTCCCCCCACACAGGCATCCTGCAACCTGAGTGATGAGCTGCCCCCCCCGCCATTGACTTTGTTTGTCAAAAAGTTGCAAAAGATGATCACATGACCCTGGGACACTGTGAATGTCATAAGTATGAATCAGTTGCCAAGCATCCGAATGTAAATCACATGACCCTGGGGATGCTGCAACAGTCATAAGTGTGAAAAATGGTCATAAGTCACTTTTTTCAGTGCTATTGTAACTTCGAACAGTCACTAAGCAGATTGTTGTAAGTCGAGGACTACCTGTACTTTATCATTTTTTTCCTTTTTTTGGGGGGGGGGTCAGGTTTTTGACACCTTGCTGGGCGAATGGTGGTACTCGGATGTTGCCTTATCCTAAAAGTGGTACAATGGGTGAAAAGGTTGAAAAGGCCTGATTTAGGTTGACCTTGCAGCAAAAACAGGCAGACCTTCTGTTGGCTCTTTCAGAAATCAACTGAGAAGGATGTTAAAGTTCAGGAGAAACCCAGCTACTAATGACTTTTCAAGACACCTCCCCCTTCTTTTTGTGATGTGAAATTCTGCTAGGCTTCACACCGGAGGCACCCTGAAACTTCAACCCTTTGCCCCCATCACTGTGTTTTGAGGGAAAGTTGGTGAAGCAAACTCCCCTCTCCTGGCTCACCAATAGTCTTCCTAAATTCCTTTTCTGGAGAAAGAGAGGGAGAAGAAGGAGAAGGTGGATTAGCAATAGTTTAGTACAATTTGTCTTTGTCAAGCTCTAAAAAGTGTTAGATCTCCAGAGGAAATACCATGAGCCTTGTTACATCTAATATTTAAAATGTGATTTCAATAATTTATACTGTTATGCCTTTAATTTGCATCTCGGAAAGGATTCACTGTGGGTCCTATAGTATATTTCATTGGGGGAAAAACCTATGGTCATTACATTACTATGTATTGCTATCTTGGGTCTGCGTGCAAGCATCTTTCCTTAGAAATATTACTTCTTTGCAGTTTCATAAAACAATAATATTTACTTTCTGTCAAACTTTACTTGATGCACTGTGAGAAAATGGCAGCTTGTAGGATAACAGGTTTCAAGGCTTTCAAGGCTGATAAATATACCAGTCTATTAGAAAGCACAAAGGATAATGGTTTAACCATGTGCAATTGAGAAATAAATCTGTAATGTTTGGTTATAACCATTATATTTGTACTGTTGCTGTATATTCAACCCTTTGTTATCACAGACTTAACTTAGCAAAATATATTGAAGCTTCCAGGGTAATCTTTTAATGAACGTAATCTAAAATTAATATGTTGCAGTATATAAGCAATATGATCTTGCTAACATATGCTAATAGCTACAGTATAGTATAACACATAATGTTCCAATACAATAAATTCTATTAACCTAAATGAAATCTACATTCTCAAAGGTACTTTAGGTTGCTATTCCCAGGATCAAACTCTGGGTTTATCCACATTGCCCAACTGTCAAAATGTGTAGGCAACTATTTTTAGAGGACAGAAATTGATGACATCACTCTTCATTTAACTTCTACTCACCTTCCACATGACCTCAGGATACATTTATGTGCTCTCCATCCTCAACATACCTTTCTCTGTTACATCTCCTTGACTGTTCCTGTTTATTTGGCACAGAGTAATACTTTGGAGCAGGGGTCCCCAACCTTTGGGCACCAGGGACCGGTTCTGTGGAGAGAGGGGGCATGGTTTTCTGTGCTGCCTGCATCCCGTGGATGGGGCTTTGCTTGTTTGTGCAGACCAGTTGCTGGCATGCTGCGGCCCGGTACTGGTCCATGGACTAGGGGTTGGGGACCCTGCTTTGGAGTATTAAATAATTTCAGCACACATTTTGCCATGATTGAACTACCTAACATTATACATAGACTGCAATTTCAACTGGAGAACAAATTCTTCCATAGGAGCCCCCCTTTCAGTAGTATTAGAAGCAAGAACAGGCATTTCCAGCTTAATGTCAAAAACGTCAGCACACTCATTGATAGATTTAACTGCCTAGGCTTGTTCTTCTACAGAAGATGGGCTTATTTCATCCATGCAGGTGAAGCTTCCTTTTCTTCTGTTTTTCTAGGCATAATGAGTTTGTTTTCTGAGGGGGGAAATATGCTAAATATGCTTAACCAATTTAGGGCTGTTCAACTCACCCGATATTCAGATTGTCTGATTGGAAAGACAATCTCTAAATCTGTCTCTAATCAGACAGCTAGAATGATAGAAATGGGGAAAGGAAGCCTAGGTGAACCAGAAAAGAGAAGGAGATGCAAGGCTAAAACCTCCAAGCCACTGGAAGTCTGTAACATCAACAGACACCAGGAAAACTAAGTTTCATTCTCAGCTATGCAAGGCTAGGATAATACAGCTTTCAGACAATGTAAGAAACAGCTTCTCCCTTTTTATAGCTTCAGCTATAAAAATGCAGTAAGAAGCAAAAACCTGATTTATTCCCTATTTAGTCAAGCATGTTTAGGTTAACTGTTTCGCTGCCTGCACAATAAGGCTTTTTGTAAACTTAGCGTGCCTACCACGTTGCTTGCCTTCAATTGTTCTTTTCTCCCAGGCTTTAGGTTGTGATGGTTGGATGGGCCTTTTAAACCGGAACAGGAATGTGGAAAGATGATGTTAGCTACTTTGGGTAGTGAAATGTCTGCAAGAAAACAGCTAAGCTCAGAGAGCACCAAGGATCTCTCAAAGGTATTTTTGTCCTCTAGGATGCTTGTTATGTTATATATGATTGTTTTATGTAATGTTGTTTATTTACTTTTGTGAAGTTGCCCAGAATGGTTTTGGAGTTAGGTAGCCTAGAAATTTTGTAAGAAATAAATACTTAAACAGATCTGTTATATCCCTTCTCCTCCTTAGAGCATCAATTAAATTTGGCCAGTAAGTTAGTACCATAGCACAATAGCTTTTGGACCATGAGGTCCATATGTACAGGGAAGATCTTGTTGTCCATCTTTTTTTTCAGTAATGTTTCACAGTGGAGCCTTTGGTGAAGTTCTCACCACGGAATCTGTGTGGCTTTAGTAATTAAACTTTGCAGATCTATTTAGTTCTCTGGCCATCTTCTTCCTCTTCCAGACACCAACCCTAACTAACTTTATGACAACCCTTGTTCACTTCCCCATATATCTGTGATTCTTGTTAGGGCTGTGATGTTTCAAAAATGATTCAGAAGATGGATTTGGAAATGCACACAAGTCTAAGCATGGCATAGCTTTAAAGACGTTGCAGCTTTTTTCAGCCCTTAATGCAGTCCTAATTCTTATTAGTCTTATGAGTCTATTACAAGTTTGGGAAGAGCTATAGGCTGACAAAGAGACAGAAAAACTTCCTTATCTACTTGCTTATTCTACTAGATCCCATACCTTCCACTAAAGCAAAACAACAACTAGAGTCTTCTTGGTTTGATAGTCCCCCCCCCCCAAAAAAAAAAAAAGATTTGCAGAGAAGCGAAAAGATTGCCTCTGTTAATTGGCTTGGTTACAGCCACAAAATGTTTCTAAAACTTCATTAGTTCTTACAAGTTGGAATTTTTATTCTTAAAAAATTAATAAATTGTTGTGTATGATGCAACCTGTGTACCCTAATCAAACAATGAATCAGTGAACACCTAGAGGCAAATAAAGTCATTACTAAAAGCCAACATGGGTTTGTCAAAAACAGATCATGCCAGACAAATCTTATTGCATTCTTTGACCAAATGACAAAATTAGTGGATCAGAGGAATGCTGTGGATATAATTTACTTGGACTTCAGTAAGGCATTTAATAAAGTAGATCACAACCTACTACTTGATAAGATAGAAAAATGTGGATTAGACAGCATCACCACCAAATGGATCCATAGCTGGCTGACCGGCCGTACTCAGCATGTGGTCCTCAATGGAACCGCATCTACATGGAGGGAAGTGTGTAGTGGGGTGCCCCAGGGCTCTGTTCTGGGCCCAGTGCTCTTCAACATCTTCATCAACGATTTGGACGAGGGGATAGATGGGGAAATCATCAAATTTGCAGACAACACCAAGCTGGCAGGAATAGCCAACACTCCAGAAGACAGGCTTAAGATACAGGAGGATCTGGACAGACTTGAACACTGGGCACTATCTAACAAAATGAAATTCATGGTGAAAAAAGCAAGGTTCTACATTTAGGCAAGAAAAACCAAATGTATAGGTATAGTATAGGGGGTACCTTGCTCAATAGCAGTAACTGTGAGAGGGATCTCGGAGTCCTAGTGGACAATCACTTAAACATGAGCCAGCAGTGTGCTGCAGCTGCAAAAGGCCAAACCAGTGCTAGGCTGCATAACAGAGGGATAGAATCAAGATCACGTGAAGTATAATACCACTTTACAATGCCTTGGTAAGGCCACACTGGAACAACCGCCTCCAGAAGTGGTGAATGTTCCAACACTGGAAGTTTTTAAGAGACTGGACAGCCATTTGTACCTGAAATAGTATAGGTTTCCTGCCTGAGCAGGGGGTTGGACTACGATGACCTCCAAGGTCCCTTCCAACTTTTTTATTATTATTATTATTATTATTATTATTATTATTATTATTATTATTATTATTATTATTATTATTATTATTATTATTATTATTATTATTATTATTATTATTATTATTATTATTATTATTATTATTACCCAAGAAAGCAGCATAAGGATAAGTGTGTGCTGAATACAGAAACATGGGTTAATCACTTGTAATATCCCAAAACGTCTTCTGCAGTCTCTGGTCCTCTTTTTCTGTTTCCCATTTTCAGTAAGACAAAAATAATTAAATCAAAGGGATTTAAGGTTGCTTAGTAGTCTAGGACAATTTTCATAAAAGATCTTGTTTCAAAAGAATTCAGATATTTAAATAAAAGCTGAATAATATCCTTGAAAATCTGGTAGGTTAAAAACACCTTCATCTGAAAAGAACCTCAATTTAACCAAATATATTTGAGAGGCTATAACATGCCATATATTTTTTTATTATTTTATCTGTGTAACATATTTTATAGGGATTAACATAATTTTAAAGTTAATGATGGCACTTAACATTTGTTAAGGGGTTATAGCTAGTGATAGCAGCATTTTGGATGATCAATTGAAGTGATCACAGGCAGGCTGTGGTGACAGAAAGGGGATGTCAGCTCTACAATGAGCATGGCTGCAGCCATTTTTTCTTCTCATTGTAGGTTGCCACATAGAATAGAGGGAGGGGGTTGCCCAGGTGCTTCGTTAGTCAAAATAATATTCTGTCCCGTTGGAACCAAGGTCATCTTCTGCTCCCTCGACTAGGGACTAGGCGTTGCATAAAAAGCCCGCCAAATAAGTATATTGGGGAATGTAGTTGCTTGCATAGTTTTGTGGGTGGGACATTTAACTTTGTAATTGGGCAACTGTTACTTGTGTATTCAGACTTGGTTTCACTTTTGACCGTGCCGATACTTTGTAACTAATAAACATGTTCTTTGAGGAATTTTCAAGCCTCGGAGTTCTGCTTTATTCGTCTCTGTCTGTTGGAACCATGGCAGGGGATTCAGAAGCTACATGACATCCAGGTGTCTCAGAATGTCCATTCTTGCACTAACTTTGATCTAAAAAGCACTAGGAGGTCACCTGATAGCTATTTTAGCTGACTGTGACAGATTAGGAACTCATGAAATCAATACCCTTGCCCAACTAATACTTTGTAGAAAGCAAAACCTGGCATGCAAAGCCTTTCATCTGTGAATTAGTGTCATGTTATATATGTTTGACAGGTGATTTCTCCCCAAAGCAAGCAGCTCCTATTCATAGGGAAGAATATACAACAAAAAGTGGTTACAAAACTGCTAACTACCCCACTTTAGTGTTTAAACAAATGATGTTTGAAGATAACAGTAAGAACAATCAAACTCTTAGAGGAAGACTAGATAAGCTAAAATAAATTAAGCCAGCATCTGGGAAGCAGAGGTACAAGAGTTTCCACCAGTAAGAAACTCACTTATAGACAAACTCTCCAGAGTGTCAGAAGGTACCCTGTCTCATTAAGTGAAATTTTGGTTGCCTGGAAGTGAGTTGGAGGTAATGCTGGCTGGGAAATTCTGGGAGTTGAAGTCCATACATCTTAAAATTGCTGACACTGAGAAACACCAATTTAGATAATAACATTATTGTATATTTATTTGTTTGTCAAATTCATATAGCCACCCACCTCACAAAATAAGTAACTCTGGGTGGGGTATAACAAAGCTAAAAAACAATTAGTAAACACCAAACAACAATTGTTATTATAAGTATTTGTTATACTTTTCCGTTTCCTTTGTGTACCACATTCTGAATCATGTTTGATTAGATTTTCCATAAAAAATAAAAATATTAGAATAATATAGTCCTGGAACTGCATATTCAGTTCTTCCTCACCATTGAGCACTACTTATTCACAAGTTAAGGGTAGAGGAGATTTTTGGCAGAATGTTAGAATGAACCCCAGGGGGAAAAAAAGGTAACAATGAAGGTAGCTTAGAAACATTTGCTATGGATGCCTCTGAGGATACAAACTCTGGCAAAAACTTATTCCGACTGATTGAAAGAGATTGATTTTCCTTAATCTGGTATCCCCATGATAGGATATTCTCTACTAATTCCCATTATCCACAATGATAGCCATGGTGATTTGGGATGGTGGGACTTGTCAGGGAACATGTTTGCCAGGTATACAACTGGGAAGATCACATTTCAGAATGAAGACTTTTCTTCCATTTCTTTCTTCCTCTACCCAGATAATAGTTTTTTTTAGCAAAAAAAAAAAAGTATGTGGAGTAGAAGACAAGAATTATTATGTTGTTTTGCTTGGTTTCAAACTGTAGTGTGGTTTGAAAATCTGCTAGTTTGAAAGAAAATGACAGAGCTATTTTGCAAATATGATTCTGAGATATCTAATGCATTATGGAACGTAAATAAAATACAGAAATGCTCCTTGTTTTGTTATATTTTGTGTTGAAGTCAGTCCTCAGGTAAAGGTTTATAAAAACCTAGAAAGGCACTATGCTGAAAGAATCTAATAAAATTGAAAGTCAAACGCCTGGTTTTTAAAACAGGACTGTTTAAAATATAGATGACACATAGACTTCTGATGCAAGCCATGATTAGATAACTTGGATCATTTACACAATGACATGTTACACATTGAGATTTGTCCCCAGTGAATGCCCATGACCATCCAGTTATTCAATTTCAATAGGGAAAAATATACCTGTAATAAAGTCATTTATTATCCTACAGGAAAAGATACCATTACATTTTGTTTTTCACTCTCAGAGCCTTCGTGAAAGAGCATGCCCTTAAGTAACACATTAATGACAGAATCTCATTTTGTGAGACTGTAAAGGATTAAATTTATAGAATTATAAATGTAAACATGCATAAACTGCCTGTAAAAAGAATCATCTAATTACTCTGTCAACACACGCAAAGGAGATTTATTTATATTCAATATTTTTCTATAAAAAAGATCAGTACTTTTTTTAAATGGTTCAGTATAAAACTCGGCTACTTAGCAATTATACAGCTGCCACAATGACTGCTACCCAAATATGCTAAGATTTGTTTACAGCAATAGGCAGCATGCCAGTACACTTAATGCTACCATTCTCTACATGTGACAGTTTGACAATGGGATGTTAGGTAAGGGAAGAGACACTTAAGGACATCTGTTCTTTTCTTTTCCTGAACAACAGGAGGCCTCTGCATTTGCTGTGAAATTCATCAATAATGAACTTGCACAATGCAGATCCATCCTGGATGCTTTGGGCACTGTGCCAGTAAGAACAGCACCAGATGTGGCCAAAATTAGTCTCCATTGGAAGAGGGAGGAAAGATTCAACAGGATTTTTATTCATGCCAATAAATCACACATTCTTGGAAAAAAGTGATGTAAAAACTTTGGGAGCTTAAGGCCATCTTGATAAGTCAGTGATAACATGGTGCTGCCATAGTCACATTCCCTTCTTTTATATACAAATATGCTTCACGGAGCAACTTCCTATGTCCTGTGGAAGTTCACTAAGTGAAAGACATCTCTAAAAGGTCCTGTTTCTTATTAGTAGAGACTTGTTATTTTTTTACAAAGAAAGGTCTCCTTTTACTTCTGTTGACTTTGTGGACTTGTCCATGTAGTTACTTGGTCATAGTATGGGTCTTGTTTGCTATTAACTTCAGGATACTTGTCAACTTCCCAGTCATAGTTTATTTATTAAACTTATTAAATGTTTATTAAATATAGCTCAGAATCATCCCTACAAGGTGACTCTGACTATAGTTATAGTTCTATGCTTTCCTAGAGATCTCCATTCCATAGTTTAACCAGACCTGACCCTAAATCACTTAGAAAGTGCTGTAAAGCACTATGAAGCGGCATATAAGTCTATGTGCTCTTGCTACTTAGGTTCCTGTCCTACACAAAGTCAACCAGAGGCCTACATGTAGAAAAATAGTAAACTTACACAGCAGCTTCCTAATGAAAAGTCAACTGGGGGCTTCCTTGAGAAACTCATTTAATGGCAACTCTATCCTAGCTTATGTGACCAATAAGGAGGAGTATTGGTTTAATAAATGAGAACTCATGAGCACTCTGGGCTGCTAACTCACTGTGTCCCTAAGCTGCAGTGGAGGATTTTTTTTTCTGTTCAGTTTTTGTTTTCCTTCTGTAGCCTCTAACCAAATCCAGCCCTTTTTTGTACTTCATCTTTCTTTTATTGACTTCTCCAGCCACCCAATTTGGTCCCATTCTGTTCTGTGTTTGGAGAGCTGCTCTGCTAATGGACAGTAGATACCAGAGCCCCCTCTACATAATTTCTTTATGACATCCATTGGGTTGAAAAGGGATTCCCCCCCCCCAAGTTTTTGAAAGTTCCCAAAGAGCCTGCAGTACTAATGCATCCACACTGATAAAAAAATCAAATAAGAGTGCTATAATGCTCTCAGGGATCCTAGTCTTCTGGATATTATTTAAAACTGGTCTATGTGCTGTATACCTATAATCTGGATTCTCTTCTATTGTGCCTAACTATGATCAACTGCCCTTTAACAATGGAGATCTCAATCAGATGGAAAGTTTAAATGCTAATGTTAGATACCTTCAGAAGATCACCAATGTGGAAATTCCTCATGTGATTAGGTGAGCCCACATGCCAAACAATGAGGCATGAACAATCACCATCTGGAGATATATTTTCTTAAGCATATGGAAATACGTAAACCAGATATCTGAGAAAATTTGATACAACTGTGTGGAAAAATCATAGGACAACTGTTCCCCACTTGCCAGATATGTTAGAGTGTAGCGCTAACATAATATGGGAATTGTAGCTCTGGGAAACATTTGGTTGGGGATGGCTATCACAGAGTGACATTTCCATTCATCTAGTGGGTAGGGTGTATTTATAGCAACAACATATCCTTAAGAGCCTCCAGTAATTAATTTGGCTCACATTCTTAAATATTTTAATTAGCCTTGCTTTATGTAATAACTACACAGAGGAAACTTTGTTACTTCCTGTACCCTCATGAACTGCCATATTCTCTGAATAACAGACGTGTCCACAAGCTGTAACTTAGCTGAATATAAAGTTGGGTTTATGTGTGTTGCTTTCCTGCAGATAAAATGTATGAGTGGTGGGCTTTTGGTTCACTCTTAAAGAGTAATGAGAAACAGTGCTCTTTCAGTTGATGGCCAACTCCCAACAGATCTCTATCTGCATGTTGTATAACTATTTTTAAAGTGAACAATGAATCAATGATGGGACGACAGAGACAAAATGCTGAAACAGCCTTTCCTAAGTAGGTGAACACTCTCTATTTGGTAATTCAGTTACTTCAGGAAGAAATGAACCATATGAGCAGCAGGTGTGTATGCTAATAGAATTACTTTCAATTTTAATTAAACAGCATTTCCCTACAGAGTAATTGCATATGTTGTTTACTCAACTTTTTTTTTAAAAAAAGACCATTAAAGTCTTTGTAATCCTTTCTTCCCAGACTTTAAGTTGAAAATCTCAAATCTTAAGAAGGTTCTCACCAAGGAAATGTACAGACTCAGAAAGTGTGGCCTGTCTCTTCTCAAGAGTGTTTCAAATGAGTGCAAGATGCTTAGAGTTTGTATTCTGGTTTTCTTCTAGGGCAACCCAATGGTGGTCAGTTACACAATGACAATAAATATATTCTATTCTAAGAGGCCAGTGCATGGGAGGAAAATGTTGTAATGGTATGTGGGAATGATCTTGAGGGACAAAGGGAAGAGATGCTACCTGGGAATGTTCAGATAAGAGAGGGGGTAGCCAACAGGGGAAAAAAAACTCAGAAATGAACCTAACTTATCAGTCTATAAAAGAGACAATGGGAGACTTGTACTTGCAATATTCTATTAAAGTAGCCTTACAATAAAATAAAGCCTTACAATAAACTCATTTGGTTATGTTTTCTTCCTGGTCTATCTGGAAAGGCTGACATTACTTAAGGTATTAATCAAAAAAGTTCCAGTAAGGGAGGCAGTTGGGGGGGGGGGGGTACTTCATGGGAAATGTGGAGAGGAAGCAGATATGGAAGGCTTTTTTATATAAACTCTTTTGTTATACAGTTAGGAAATTAGGGGATTTATTAGATTTTGCCCAAGTTGATACTAACAAGGGATGCTTCAGGTCAAGATCATAGCTCTAACAAACCAAAACTGTACTCTCTCTGAAAGCTTTAACCATATCTTTGTGAAATGGTACGGGCAATCCAGTGCTCCAGAAAGCTCTAGAAAGGTACAATCAGATTGCAAAATCAGCAGCTACAGTGATGGGGCTGAAAGAATGGACCTTCCAATCTCTTGTTAAAATACTTTGAGAGAGCAATGTATGTTGTTTTATTGCATTTTATTTTATCGAACTGAGGTGCAGAAGGTGTTTACAGACTACAATCCTAATCTATATGCATGACACTCTGGATGTGAAGCTGTTATATACAGCAAAAGACTGTATAGAAAAATAAAATGTTGATAAAAAAATTAAATAATTTGACTTTTTAAAATGTTTTTGTTTAAAATTTATTCATTAAATTTATTTGTTAAATTTATTTATTAAATTTATTTGCCATCCATCTCATATCCAAGGACTCTGGATGGCAAAATCAAGTAAGAAAGTATAAAAGCATCATTTAGGACAATCTTGCAACTTGAAGATGTGGGGACTCTTAACTCCCAGAATTCATAGCATGAATTCAAAATAGAATGCTGACTGGGGAATTCTGGAAATTGAAGTCCCCACATTTTCAAGCTGCCAAGGTTAAGAAATACTAATGTAGAAAATGATCAATTGCCATCTACCAAGTTATGAAGGTAGAAGGCTCACTTGATAGCATATAAATTCTCCCTGGACTCAATTACAGGTAGTCCTCGACTTACAACAGTTTATTTAGTGACTGTTCAAAGTTACAACGGCACTGAAAAAAGTGACATGACAGTTTTTCATAGTTACGATCTTTGCCCCATCCCCATAATCATTTGATCAAAATTCAGATGCTTGGCAACTGGTTCATATTTATGATCGTTGCTGTGTCCCAGGGTCACGTGATCCCCCTTTGTGAGCTTCTGACAAGCAAATGCTCCTACAGAATGCCTGTTTTCCCATTGGTTGGATCCTTCTTACCAACAATCTCCGTGACTCCTGGATGTAACTCAGTGGTGGGATTCAAATATGTGAACAACCGGTTGTCTGTGTGGATGCTGCTTCCAGAAGTCTGTTCTGGGCCTGGGCAACAAAAAATTAGCTACCGGTTCTGCCGAAGTGGTGCGAACTGGCTGAATCCCAACACTGATATAACTGGGAACTGAGAACAGGAGACTGATTTTTGGTGCTGGTTTTGAGACTGAAAGCAAGCAAGGCAGGCATATTCATTCATTGGAGAAGAACCCCCATTGTTGTTGTTTTTGGCAACCCATACCATTAAGATTATCTTAGTTCAGTAAATTTATTCCTTTAAATAGATAAAAAAGCTATTCCCCAAATGTCACTGTTCAAAACACAAGAAGAAAGCAAAGTCACTGAATCCAAATGCATCTATATAAATAGCTTTGCTGAAATCCAACAGCATGATAAATATTGAACTTTGTGAAATATTTAGGAACGATGAGGATCGTGAGGATTTTCCCCTATATTTGTCTTTATCTCCAGGAGAATTCCTATGGGAAGATGTGGGAAGATGCTGCATATGGAAACCTGATTTTTTTAAAAAAACATTATCTGTCAAGAAAGTCTCATATGATGAGGTATAAAGATTTAGAACAAAAAAAACCTTTTTACAAAGATGATTGCTTGGATGTTGATTAAAAGTCCAAAAGAGAGAAACTAAGTTAATCTTAAAGTAAGCATTCAAACCCAGAAGAAAATCTTAGTTCTTATTTATTTTGTTGCCTATTAAAATTATATAATGCAGTATTTTCGGCTCAGAATATTAAAGAGCACAAGGAAAAGTACAGATGCCAGGGATATAAAAATTATATTTTTGAATTTGTCAAAATTATATTGTACAGAATGGTGTCATGAATGAAATAGCTCTAATAATGTTTCATACATCAATTGATGTTTGGTGCTTTATTTTAAATTTAGAACAACTCTTATAATTTTATAGACTATAGAACCTCATTTAGAAGAATTCCATATTTGCAAAGCTGTGTTATTTTTGTAGTTGTCTCTTCAATCAGACTAATTTAAAAATGTCAAAAAATTGGGTCTGGTCACCTGATGCCTCAACTTACACTACTATGACTGTAATTTCAGGCTCAATTACACTTGTACATCAAGGATTACCATATAGCAACCCAACTAACATATTATATTGCACACTTAATCCAGCAGTGCCACACATTGTGAAGAAAGCCTTGGGAATTTCTGATACACAGAAAGAAGTCAAGATGTTAAGAGACCATGAAACTTTAATGAAAACTGTCTGTTTTATTAATCTTCCAGAGCAATGCAAATTTCAAGAAATACCGAATGCTTTGGAATACGAACCAACATTTTTCAGATCCCTCAATGAAGTATACTGTTTGTTTAGACACTTTGCACTTCAAGCAATTATATAATATATCTGGAATCCTCTCTTGGAATACTTTGAACAAGATAAAGATAAAGATCCAATTTCACAAAAAGATGAAGAGCCTGGAAAATCAAGTAACGTTACAAGTTTTGAATGATATTTTGTCCAAGTTGGCCTCGTTAGCCATACACTCTCAAATGGGAAGTCTGACACAGATATATATATTTTTTCATCTTACCAATAATAAATTGAACAAGATCACTAGGGCAATATCTCAGCGGTCCAGCTTCCTGGATAAAATTAAAACTTGGTGTAGATAAGAGCTTGTCAGAAAATAATAGGTTTATATTCCTTAATTACTTTCATAAAGATCCCCCAAGGCCCATTTGGCAGCAGATAGATTTCCAGAGAATTATGTCCAACAGCTGTTGACTGTTCAACAAAAGCACAATGTGACCTCAGTATTGGATTAAGGAGACCAGCTTCATACGTTCAAAATAGGAGGACTTTCCGTTTGAAGGTATCATTACAGTCGATCATTACTATGAATCCAAGTTTACAGTAAGCTAAAAAATCAGGAGCAGACAAGGTATGAGAAACAAAAAAAGCCTATTCAACAAGCAAAGAAATAAGTCTGCTCGTGAGGGAGACTCGTGAATCATGGACTGTATCTCTATATTCTTTTACACAATGTAACATCATTATTTCATCATAAGAAAAGAAATTGCATCCGTTCCTATGTTCATAAAAGAAGGCAACAATTACAGTTTCTTTTGCTTGCAAGAACTGAACTTGCACTGTATGAAGAAAGCATAATCACTACTTGTAAAGATGCAATCACATGACCTCCTGTGTTCCCACTCAATTAACTAGTCTTTAGTATCTCTCTTTTTTTCAATACATAATCCTGATCTCTGCATGCTGAAGATGTGTGCTGGAGGACATGTTTTCCCTATCTGTATAAAGATCCTTGTTGCTTCATCTTGTTTCAGAATAGATTGATGATGAAATGAGGTTTTTATCTAATTCTTCTTGAGAATGTCACTAAGACTAGGAACATTTTATGGGAAATAGAAACAAAAATAAGAAACATACGGTTTGAGAAGGAGGTTTAGAAAAACAGAAAGATGTAGAGGCAACTGTAACTTATAATCAAGAGAATTGTTTGTCTGCAATAATATGCTGCCTATAACAGTCTTCTCCAACCTCAAAGTGCATTGATTTGCAACTTTTATTATCTCCAGTGAGCCTAGTTCAGGTCTTAGTTATGGGGAAGAGAATCAAACCCCTTAAATGATAATACAGAGGCCAGACTTCTGAACGAGAAATCCAGTGGGATACAGAAGTTGCTCAGAATGTAGCATCCAGAATAATTTTTAAAAAGGACATACATGGGTGTTTGCAACTAGTCACAATAATGCCAAAATTATGCAGTATGGCTGGGGATGCCATAATATGGCTGGAGATGACACAATGAAATGTTTGTGTCACAATGATGTAAATAAATACATAATGGATGGAGTTTATGATACCGTGTTGATTTGATCATTTGCCACTCTAGATCTTCCTTTATGGGCACCTTTGCACATGCACACACACACACAAACACACACACACACACACACACACCTTGCACTGGAAGTATTGCTGTTCTAATTGTTGTTGTTAGTTGCGAAGTCATGTATGACCCATCGCGACCCCATGGACAACGTTCCTCCAGGCGTTCCTGTCCTCTACCATCTTCTGGAGTCCATTTAAGCTCACACCTACTGTTTCAATGACTCCATCCAGCCACCTCATTCTCTGTCGTCCCCTTCTTCTATTGCCCTCAATCTTTCCCAGCATTAGGCTCTTCTCCAGTGAGTCCTTCCTTCTCATTAGGTGGCCAAAGTACTTGAGTTTCAACTTCAGGATCTGGCCTTCTAAAGAGCAGTCAGGGTTGATCTCCTCTAGGACTGACCGGTTTGATCGCCTTGCAATCCAGGGGACTCACAGGAGTCTTCTCCAGCACCATAGTTCAAAGGCCTCAATTCTTTTGCACTAAGCCTTTCTTATGGTCCAACTTTCACAGCCATACATTGCAACTGGGAAAACCATGGCCTTGACTATACGTACTTTTGTTGGCAGGGTGATGTCTCTGCTTTTTAGTATGCTGTCTAAATTTGCCATAGTTTTCCTCCCCAGGAGCAAGCGTCTTTTAATTTCTTGGCTGCAGTCCCCATCTGTGGTTATCTTGGAGCCCAGGAAGATAAAATCTGTCACTACCTCCATTTCTTCCCCATCTATTTGCCAGGAATTAAGAGGGCCGGATGCCATGATCTTGGTTTTCCTAATGTTGAGTTTCAAGCCAACTTTTGCACTCTCCTTCTTCACCTGCATCAAGAGGCTGTTTAGTTCCTCTTCACTTTCTGCCATTAGAGTGGTATCATCTGCATATCTTAGGTTGTTGATATTTCTCCTGGCAATCTTAATTCCAGCTTTTGATTCATCTAGCCATGCCTTTCTCATGATGTGCTCTGCATATAAGTTAAATAGGCAGGGCAACAGAATACAGCCTTGCCGGACTCCTTTTCCAATTTTGAACCAATCAGTGGTTCCGTGTCCAGTTCTCATTGTTGCTTCTTGACCCGCATATAGGTTTCTTAAGAGACAAATAAGATGGTCTGGTACTCCCATCTCTTTAAGAACTTGCCACAATTTGTTGTGATCCACACAATCAAAGGCTTTAGCATAGTCAATGAAGCAGAAGTAGATGTTTTTCTGGAACTCCCTAGTTTTCTCCATGATCCAGCGTATGTTGGCAATTTGATCCCGAGTTCCTCTGCCTCTTCGAAATCCTGCCTGTACTTCTGGAAGTTCTCGATCCACATACTGCTGGAGTCTAGCTTGTAGGATTTTAAGCATAACTTTACTTGCATGTGAAATGAGTGCAATGGTGCGATAGTTTGAACATTCTTTGGCATTGCCTTTCTTTGGAATTGGAATGTAAACTGACCTTTTCCAATCCTGTGGCCACTGTTGAGTTTTCCAAATTTGCTGGCAAATTGAGTGTAGCACTTTTACTGCATCGTCTTTTAAGATTTTGAATAGCTCAGCTGGAATACTGTCACCTCCACTAGCTTTATTGTTGCTCAGATTTCCTAAAGCCCATTTCACTTCACATTCTAGGATGTCTGGCTCAAGGTCTGTGACCACCCCATCGTGGTTATCAGGGACGCTAAGCTTGTTCTTGCATAGTTCTTCTGTGTAATTTTGCCACCTCTTCTTAATCTCTTCTGCCTCTGTTAGGTCCCTGCCATTTTGGCCCTTTATCATGCCCATCTTTGCATGAAACGTTCCCTTCATACCTCCAATTTTCTTGAAGAGATCTCTGGTTCTCCCTATTCTATTGTTTTCTTCTATTTCTTTGCACTGTTCATTTAAGAGGGCATTCTTATCTCTTCTAGCTATTCTCTGGAATTCTGCATTCAATTGGGTGTATCTTTCTCTTTCTCCCTTGCCTTTCGCTTCCCTTCTTTCCTCAGCTATTTGGAAAGCTTCCTCAGACAGCCATTTTGCTTTCTTGCATTTCTTTTTCTTTGGGATGGTTTTAGTTGCTACCTATTGTACAATGTTGCGAACCTCCATTCATAGTTCTTCAGGCACTCTGTCTATCAGATCTAATTCCTTAAATCTATTTGTCACCTCTACTGTATATTCATCAGGGATATGATTTAGTTCATACCTGAGTGACCTAGTGTTTTTCCCTACTTTCTTCAATTTAAGCCTAAAGTTTGCAATGAGAAGCTCATGATCTGAGCCACAGTCAGCTCCTGGTCTTGTTTTTACTGAGTGTATAGTGCTTCTCCATCTTTGGCTGCAGAACACATGGTCAATCTGATTTCTGTGTTGACTGTCTGGTGATGTCCATGTGTAGAGCCATCTCTTGTGTTGTTGGAAAAGAGTGTTTGCTATGACCATCGTATTCTCTTGACAAAATTCTATCAGCCTCTGCCCTGCTTCATTTTGTACTCCAAGGCCAAATGTGCCTGTTATTCCGTTTATCTTTTGGCTTCCTACTTTAGCATTCCAATCCCCCATGATGATAAGGACATCATTTTTTGGTGTTGATTCTATAAGGTGCTATAGGGCTTCATAGAACTGGTCAATTTCATCCTCTTCAGCACCAGTGGTTGGGGCATAGACTTGGACTACTGTGATATTGAATGGTTTGCCTTGGATTCGCACTGAGATCATTCTGTCATTTTGGGGATTGTATCCCAGTATTGCTTTTCCTACTCTTTTATTGACTATGAAGGCTACTCCATTTCTTCTGAGGGATTCTTGCCCGCAGTAGTATACTTGATGGTCCTCTGAATTAAATTCACCCATTCCTGTCCATTTTAGTTCGTTGATTCCAAAGATGTTGATGTTCAGTCTTGTCATCTCTTGTTTGACCACGTCCAGTTTGCCTTGATTCATGGATCTTACGTTCCAGGTTCCTATGGAGAAAAGATCTTTATAGCATTGGACTTTCCTTTCACCACCAGATGCATCCACAGCTGAGTGTCCTTTCGGCTTTGGCCCAGTTGCTTCACTCTTTCTGGCGCTACTAGTACTAGCCCTCTGCTCTTCCCCAGTAGCATATTAGACACCTTCCGACCTGAGGGGCTCATCTTCCAGCGTTATATATTTTTGCCTTTTGGTACTGTCCATGGGGCTTTCATGGCAAAGATACTGGAGTGGGTTGCCATTTCCTTCTCCAGTAGATCACATTTTGTCAGAACTCTCTGCTATGACCTGTCCATTTTGGGTGGCCCTGCACGGCATAGTTCATAGCTTCATTGAATTACGCAAGCCCCTTCGCCATGACAAGGCAGTAATCCACGAAGGAGGCTGTTCTAATAATTTGTGCTAAACTCTCACTACTTTTCAGCTATATATGGCCTATATAATAATAATAATAATAATAATAATAATAATAATAATAATAATAATAATAATAATAATAATAATAATAATAATAATAATAATAATAATAATAATAATAATAATAATAATAATAATAATAAAGTTGGAAGGGACCTTGGAGGTCATCTAGTCCAACCCCCTGCTCAGGCAGGAAACCCTATACCATTTCAGACAAATGGCTGTCCAGTCTCTTCTTAAAAACTTCCAGTGTTGGAGCATTCACCGCTTCTGGAGGCAGGTTGTTCCACTGGTAATTGTTCTAACAGTTTCCTGAAGTTTTCCTTAGTTCTAGGTTGCTTCTCTCCTTGATTAGTTTCCATCCGTTGCTTCTTGTCCTGCCTTCAGGCACTTGGAAAATAGCTTCACTCCCCTCTTCTTTGGCAGCCCCTGAGATATTGGAACACTGCTATCATGTCCCCCCTCGTCCTTCTCTTCATTAAACTAGACATACCCAATTCCAGCAACCGTTCCTTATATGCTTTAGCTTCCAGTCCCCTAACATCTTTGTTGCCTTCTCTGTACTCTTTCTAGAGTCTCAATGTCGTATTTACATCGTGGTGACCAAAAGTGGATGCAGTATTCCAAGTGTGGTGTACCAAGGCATTGTAAAGTGGTATTAATACTTCGCATGATCTTGATTCTATCCCTCTGTTAATGCAGCCTAGCACTGTGTTGGCCTTTTTGGCAGCTGCAGCACACTGCTGGCTCATATTTAAGTGATTATCCACTAGGACTCCGAGGTCCCTCTCAAAGTTACTGCTATTGAGCAAGGTACCCCCTATACTATACCTGTACATTTGGTTTTTCTTGCCTAAATGTAGAACCTTACTTTTTTCACCATTGAATTTCATTTTGTTAGATAGTGCCAGTGTTCAAGTCTGTCCAGAATCCTCCTGTATCTTAAGCCTGTCTTCTGGAGTGTTGGCTATTCCTGCCAGCTTGGTGTCGTCTGCAAATTTGATGATTTCCCCATCTATCCCCTCGTCCAAATCGTTGATGAAGATGTTGAAGAGCACTGGGCCCAGAACAGAGCCCTGGGGCACCCCACTACACACTTCCCTCCATATAGATGCGGTTCCATTGAGGACCACACGCTGAGTACGGCCGGTCAGCCAGCTATGGATCCATCTGGTGGTGATGCTGTCTAACCCACATTTTTCTATCTTATCAAGTAGTAGGTTGTGATCTACTTTATCAAATGCCTTACTGAAGTCCAAGTAAATTATATCCACAGCATTCCTCTGATCCACTAATTTTGTCACTTGGTCAAAGAATGCAATAATATTTGTCTGGCATGATCTGTTTTTGACAAACCCATGTTGGCTTTTAGTAATTACTTTGTTTGCCTCTAGGTGTTCGCTGATTCGTTGTTTGATTATCTTTTCCAGAATCTTGAGGTCAGGCTGATAGGTCTGTAGTTTCCTGGGTCCATTTTTTCCCCTTTTTTTAAGATGGGAACTACATCAGCTCTTTTCCAGTCCTCCGGTAGTTCCCCAGTGCTCCAGGATCTTTGAAAAATATAGTTCAATGGTTCTGAGATCACATCTGCCAGTTCCTTGAGAACTCTGGGGTGTAATCCATCTGGTCCTGGTGATTTGAACTCGTCTAGGCTGGACAGGTGCTCACTTACCGTTTTCTTGCCTACCTTGAGTTTCTATTTTGTTTTTTATGGCACTATTTTTGGTAGGCTGGTCTGTTTTTTCCCTTTGTGTAAAGACAGATGCAAAAAATGAGTTAAATAGCTCTGCTTTCTCCCTGTTGCTTGTCACCTTCTTGCCACTTTCACCCACTAATGGACCAATCATTTCCTTCACTTTTTTCTTGTTTTTTACATGTTGAAAGAAGCTTTTTTTTCATTATTTTTGACTTTGGTCGCAAGCCTTAGTTCATTTTGAGCCTTAGCTTTCCTCACTTCATCTTTGCAGGCTCGGGCTATTTGCTGATATTTTGACTTAGTTATGTGCCCCTCTTTCCACTTTCTATACTTGTCCTTTTTATCTTTCAATTTATCAGAGAGTTCTTCTTCCTTTCTCCAAAATATATCTTACAATAAGCAGAAAGTGGAACTAAAAAAGATTGTACACTTCATTGGGTCTGAAGTGGTATGATCCCTGCTGGGTTTATCAGCATTGCACAATACAGAACAGTACAGCATAGTACAAAATATTTGTGTAATAATATGGCAATCTTTCTACTACCAATGATTTTTGCATCATAAAGCACAGTCATCCAAAATGACCTTTGAAATTCATTGCAATTTGGAGTGGGATTCTTACAGTTGTCATTACAGGTCCTTGTAGATACAAAGCACAATATAGACACTAATTCAAGCCACTTTCCTACATTTGGCTAATCTAAATTTCTGTATTGTATATAACAAACACATCAGAAATATTCTTACATTGCACGTTTTAGGGTTCAATGTGATTTACTTTCCATGAGAAACTTTTGGTGAACTCATTCAGAATTGTTTTCTTTGATAGAAACGAGTTTATTCTGGTGGATCTCATAGAATTGTGTAATAGATTTTATTTCCATAGATATATCTACAGATCTATGTTCCTTCACTTGCTTGTTGCTTGTATTATATAAAACTGCTTCACAATGTCTATATACAGGTAGTTAAAAACATAAGCTCAGTAAAACGTACTTGAAAAGAATGAAGAAAACCAAATTAAATCAATATAGATTTAAAAAATACTGGCCCACACCACAAAAGTTCAAATCTCAAAAAAGGATCGTATGATTTTGAACTATAGTAGTTTTAATTTGATGTTAATGATACTGAGGAAAGAATTCCAAAATTTAAAATTATTAGATGAAAGGCCACACTCCACTGTATTTCTGAACAAATCTGGCAAAGATGGGGTAAGGTGAGAGTTGGGCTCAAATTAAGAGCCAATATGGATGTTTCAATATTGTTGTCCATGCCTATTTTCGCCTCGTAACCTGATCTCCATTTTATATTAGTTATAATTTCCATGGCAGCCTCCAGTACATGATGTTATATTTATTCATAATATCCAGGAAAATGCCCAAATATTATGGGAAGGCTTTTTTGTTCTGATGGCACTGCTTTTTCATGGAGATGAAACCACAAAGTTTAGAAACAGTTTTTCAACTTTCTCATTACAATGGGATTATAATGACTTCCATTATAGTGAAATGTCTTAATAAGTCTTAATAAGGTCTGGCTACTATCAATGAGAATCACCCCAGAATATAATATTAAATTATGCTTTGAAGGTCACTGTTATTTTTGCTATTTTGAGCTAAAGAATCCCCATGCACTTCCTTAGGAATTGCCGGTGTTTATAAGAGATGACAGAATTTCTGAAGGTGAAATGGTTTCAGGTTCATGTAACTAAAACCATAAGCAAATATCCTGCTAAATGTGCCTTGGACTGCAGGCCCTTATTGTTTTTCAGATAGTTTCCTTGGATGGTCAGGGAGGTGGGTGGAAGAGATACCATAAAGAGAGCAGAACATTAGAAAAATACCCAGCCTGCTAAGTCACTGGGTTGCAAGCTGTCAAAAGAGACAAATGATCAAAATATCTGGGAGATTTATATATCTCCCAGATATTTTGGTTTTTTGTTTCTTTTGACAAAATATCTGAGCAGGAAAAGAAACAATGGATGGAAACTAATTAAGGAGAAAAGCAAACTGGAATTAAGGAGAAACTTCCTAACAGTGAGGACAATTAACCAGTGGAACGGCTTATCTTCAGAAGTTGTGGGTGCTTCACTACTGGAGGCTTTTAAGAAGAGACTGGACAGCCACTTGTCTGGAATAATATAGGGTCTCCTGCTTGAGCAGGGAGTTGGACTAGAACAGGGGTGTCAAATTGCCAGCCCGTGTGCCAGATGCGTCATGCCGAAACTGCACCCACCCCATTGCCAGCAATGGAAAAAAAGTCACGATACATCATGACACGTTACATGACGTTGCGAGTTTGACATCCCTGGACTAGAAGAGCCCCCAGGTTCCTTCAGCTCTATTCTATTCTAAATTCTATATTTGTAGAAGTTAAACAAATACATCTATCTGACTTTTTCAGAGCAAGGGATTTGGGACCATGATAGTGGTTCTGTCTTATAAGCAGCAGTCATAATGCAGGATATATGGAACCAGCAACCACCCAGGCAGATTCTAGTTTGATATGAGGCTCTTGATTTTGTGCTTATGTTCAAGGCCAAACCAAAATGCAGTGTTCAGTGTGCTCCTGGGTGTAACAAATCTTTTTTGTTGTTATAATACAGATTTCTTTCCCCAAATAGAAGCTGCAGGGGGCACAATCCATCATGGCTATAATTGTGGGAAAAGAGATTTCCTTCTGTACACGCCAACCAGTCCTGTCAGAAATGACTTCCCAGGTCTGCTATTTCTTCAATGAAGAAAAATGTGCCAAAGCATTTTTCTTTCAAAATGAATTCCAGCTTGAGAAGGTGATTTTTGCATGAATCGCTATTTGCATGAATGCTCCCATTCAGCATGATCCTGTTTCTGATGTGTCAAATTCATTCATTAATCAAAACACGCTTTTGTATAAACTGATGGATGTACCAATGCAACTAAACCCTTGTATTTATGGTTCTTGCTTGATAAAATGTGTTCAAGTCATCATAGGAATACTTATTTTATTGTATTATTACAAAACCACACTTAGAAAACTACATCCAGTTTTGGTTACCATGTTATAAAAAAGATGCTGAGATTCAAGAAAGAATGCAAAAAAGAGCAACAAAGATGATTAGAGGCTGGAGGTAAAACATGAAGAACGGTGGCAGGAATTGGGTATGTTGAACTAGTGAAAAGGACTAGAGGTGACATCATAGCAGTGTTCCAATATTTGAGGGGCTGCAACAAAGAAGAGGGGATCAACCTATTTTCCAAAGTAACAGAAGGCAAGACAAGAAACAATGGGTGGAAACAAATCAAGGAGAGAAGCAACTTAGAACTAAGGAGAAATTTCCTAACAGTGAGAATAATTAACCAGTGGAATGGCTTGCCTCCAGAAGTTGTGGGTGATCCATCACTGGAGATTTTTAAAGAAGAGACTGGACAGTCACTCATCTAGAATGGTATAGGGTCTCCTGCTTGAGCAGGGGTTTGGACTAGAAGACCTACAAGGTCCCTTCCACTTTTGTTATTCTGTAACTTAAAACACAGGAAGTACTATTTGTATTATTAAGGTACAATAATATTTAAACAGTGTTGACTGGAGATTATTAACACTGTACTATTTAGAGAACTTAAACCATTAAAGATAAAGAAAAGAGGAAGTTTACATTAATAACTATGATTGCTAATATATTAATATAAACAAGCATAAATTTATTTAAATTTTACATTTAAAGCTGGATATGACTTTGACAAACAAGTGCAAACACATTATTTTTATATCATAAAGCTTTTTGTCTTAAACTTAATTCCAGAATCTCCACTCTATTGTTACTTATTGTTTGTGCATATTTTTTAAAAAGAGATCAATTTTTAAAAATAAAGGAAATACATTTTAAAAAGAAACAGAAACATAATAAACAACAAAAAAAGTTTTTAAAAAGCTATTTGGTTTTCCTTTTTTGTGTCTCTACCAATTTGCATTGTTTATTAGCTTTTAGTTCCCCCTTAGAAGCCTAACATGTTAATGTCTCAGCTATCAACCACAAAGAAAATCTCTCTTCCATTAATTGGCAGTATCACAGGATGGATACAGGAACAATTATGTCATCTGGTGATAAAATGTGAAGGCCAGAAGGATCACAGATCAAATTGCTCAACACATCAGCAAGTAAGCACTATGATGCCCTTGGGGAAAAGTTTGCTTACTTTAATTGGTGTACAGGGGCTTCCATGATCATGACCTTATGCTATTTTTTGGAATGTTCATTTTTGTATGAACAGACTATACAAATTGAGTCATTAAGCACTGTAGAGTGTAGATTACCATCATAGTTCATCAATCTGCAGCAGTATGGATATATTTATATATTTATTTGACAGGTAAAGCATTTGTAAACTCTGTGGAAATTTGCTTGGTTTATGATTACTTTTTAATGTCATAAAGGATTTAAAGTTTTAAACATCCAAATTCAAGGAGGGATGTATCCTAGTTCATTCGGATTTTCAAAGGCTGCAAAGTTTGGGGCTAGTAATTTAGCAATTTTGAACACCTATAGAATGGAATGAAAAAGTGCAGCAAAGGAATTCCAAGAAAGGTTGGTGGTTGGCAGGTATATCTCACACATATACATATACTAAGTCATTAAAAACCTGTTTATGCTGTTAACATTTTACATAGCTAATGGTTTAACCAGGCTAGATTTGCACAAGTCAGTAATTTTTATTTTTGAAAACCTTATAGGAAATCTGTAGACACACTACTCTTGCCATAAGTCTGCTAAAGGTTTAAAAAATTACAGGTGGAGAAATGCTTCTGTAGTTTTAAGGTAGTTTATTTACTTTTTTACAACTCTCTTGCTGTTTTTTGGATAATTCCTGGGAAAATATTTAATTCCATTGAGATATTTTTTGGTAAGAGATCTGCCAAAGTATATAAAATTGATGCAGGAGATTTTATACTACATGCCCTCAAAATTAACTTTTGGGGAATTAGGGAAGCAAAATTCCAAAATGCAATAAAGTCCTTTCTGTGCTAAAAATCCACTTTCAGATTTTAGTCAAAACTTTTTCAATATTTTTTTGGTGGACTATTGAAGACTAGCCATGTTACCCACTGGTACTATCATCTCTGAGAATAAAGAAGAATAAGAAGAGAAACCTGATATACTTAGGGGAGATTAGTAAGTAGAAATCTCAGCAGTTGATTTAGAAGCTGAGATCTTTTTGATCTCCTCCTCCTAAGAATCTTAACATTTCAGAGTTTAGGCACTGAGATGTAAGTTTGTGGTGAACAACTCTACTGAGGAGATGGTCCTATTTCTGAGTAGCCCTTGTGACTGGTTATTTCTTGGTGAATAATAGGAAAATCGTAATGGAAATTTTTGAGCCTTGGGCTGCAATCTAGAGATGAGAGCAAATTTGTGCTACAGTTTTGGTCAAGTAATTTTACTAGAGATCCCTGGTACCTGATTTCTTCCCCTACAATTCTTTTCTGCCTATCTCTATGAATCCCTTGAACCAACGTCTTGGGACATGACCTGGTATTATTCCTTCATTTGTGCTCTCTTATATTTGCTAATCTCTGGATAGTTGCTCAGTCCATTTGCCCTTCCAAGCTTGAATTATATTCTTTCGGTCTTTTTCTGTCTCTATGAACACTGACCATTGCACAACATCTACAAAAATAAACCAATAATATAAATATAAATAAATACATCAAAACAATAGCAAACTCTCCAAATACTCATAAAAGCTAAGATAAATCTTCAACATAACTCAAGATAGATGCTCACAGTGAGTCAGTATGACCAAATGCCTGGTTTAATCTGTTTCTGGAACTGTATTTGAACAGAAAATGGGACTATGTCAATTAGTTTTTTAATCATAGACTCAAGGACAAGCAACTAGTGGCTCTCTGGAATGGAAGGGTTTTTTTTAGCCCATGGTGAGATTGGAAGATAATAATTCCATAACTATTTGGGAGAAATTGGGAGATTATTAATTGTTTCTTAGTATGCAATTAGGACCCATAGAAATTAATTAGTTAATTCAAATTACACGGGACCCACTTGCCATGCAACTCAGGATAGCTAACAACCAGTTGGAAAAATGCCACAAAATAATAAAATTAAAACCACATATCACCCTTGGGCTGACTCATAGGCCATACATGTTCAACTATCTTCCTGGGACGTCAGCCAAAGGAAGAATCAAGCTTTCAGCACCTGGCAAGATCAGGCTGGCAAGATCAGGAGCATCTAGATTTCAAGGACTATGCTATAGAGTCAGACACAACTGGACAGGGAAACCTTTATTATTATTATTATTGCTTACTCAGCCAGATGTTCAGACTGGATTTGGTACTTTTGTCTGTCTATTGACAAACATGTAATTTTAAAACTCTAGTTTTGACTGTACTTTTTAGTCATGTTTTATACTACTTTATGATGTTCTTTGTACACTGCCCAGAGTCACTTACTTCACCACTATTTCATTTATAGCCTTAGCTTGTAAGAACTATTTGAAACCCTTGCTTATTAGTTATTTAATAAAAATACTTGAAACGCCACATCACAAATGGAGTTTATGAAACTAAACATTGGCTCTATTAGTTCTAGTCATTAGTGAAATCAATTGAGTGTGGGTTGTGTGTTTGTGTATACACAACCTTGAACACTGTCAAAATGTCAAATGCAGTGTCAGCTGTATACTGCTTTTTTTTAAAGGTCTTTCAATGGAATTTTAATATAAAAGAGAAAGCTCAAAAATATTTTTCTCTGCTTTACAACTTTCTCTGATTCTGTCACTAGCTTTCATGATTCTAATCAGGAAAACAATAATGTTCATGTTTCAAGGCAATTATGTTCTTCGAATAAAAAAAAAACTATGTGAGTTTTAGTTTTGCATTCAGGATGTTAGATACCTCAAAATGTGCAGTCCAAATTGGTTTAATCCATGAAAGAGTCCAAATCCTAGTCTCTAATGATATTGTGAAGAGGAGAGGAGAGGAAGGAGAAGAAAAGAAAGGAAAAGAAAGGAAAAGAGGAAAGGGAAGGAAAAGAAAGGAAAGGATAAAATGGTTCACTCAGAGATGTCTACTTCATGGACATAAAGCTTGTTAGATTTTTTTTTTGACAGTAGCATTTGTCACTTTAGATAATGTTCCCAACCCATAGCTCAAGCTTCTGTGTATCTGCCACAGCTCAATTAGAATGAAAAATATATGAAAAAATTATGGCTGTTGGTGTATTTGTATTCTAATTAATCAAACAATGGTAGTTTTAGTTTTGTTTTCAAAGCCAGATTTAGGAATGGCTAAGATACTTGTTGATCCTGTTCCCAACATATAAAGATCAACAAAAAGGATGAATGTTTGTTAGGTTGATTGACCCATTTAAGTAAACCCCTGAGATATTCAATTTAATCTCCAAACACATCCAGTCATGCAAAATGTTAAACAAATTCCATCCTGCTGTGTTGTTTCAAGGACCCCAGACTCCAAGAAAAGATTTGGAAGAAAGAACAAGTGAAAAAACAACAACCTGTTAAGACTTGATAGTCCAGAACATATCTTCTCCAATGAGTAGTTGCAACAGCAAAACTTATTGCTATCATGCCAGTAGAGATGGGGTTGATGATGTAATGAAGCTTTGCCATGTTGTTGTTGTTGTTAGTTGCAAAGTCGTGTCCGACCCATCGCGACCCCATGGACAACGTTCCTCCAGGCCTTCCTGTCCTCTACCATCTTCTGGAGTTCATTTAAACTCACGCCTACTGCTTCAGTGACTCCATCCAGCCACCTCATTCTCTGTCGTCCCCTTTTTCTATTGCCCTCAATCTTTCCCAGCATTAGGCTCTTCTCCAGTGAGTCCTTCCTTCTCATTAAGTGGCCAAAGTATTTGAGTTTCAACTTCAGGATCTGGCCTTCTAAAGAGTTTGCCATGTTAAGCATGTCCTAAAGCAGAGTTCCCCAACCTTTCTGGCTCTATGGACTGGGGGGGAGGGGGATGGTTCCATGTGAGTGGCAGGCAAGCACACACACGCACAGCTACATTTGCATAAGTGATGGGCAACCTCGATCACCCACTGCTCGTGCAAGTGGGGATGCCTGTATGCACATGCTTGCCGCCACTTCCACGGCCTGGTTCTAAATGGCTCAAGGCCGCCCACAGCCCGGGGGTTGGGGACCCTTGTCTTAAAGCAAGTAGATTGAACCAATGTATTCTTAAAATTGTTAGCTTTGATCCAGATGATATGGATATTTGACTGTTCCAGGTTCATAAATGTATGAATAGGCAAATGTAAGAGTTAATATATGACTAATTACAGCATGGAAGGAATGAATACAGAATATGTAAATAATATAATACAAGTTTCTTAAGATCTATCTAATGGTTATCAAATGTGTCATATATATTATATTACATTGCATTATAGTATGCAAT
Organism: Azemiops feae; assembly: GCA_023970755.1. Lineage (NCBI taxonomy): Eukaryota > Metazoa > Chordata > Lepidosauria > Squamata > Viperidae > Azemiops > Azemiops feae. Next base: position 2,311,582 of record JALGBA010004043.1, on the reverse strand, counting down.
AATATTAGGAAATGAATGACACTATTGCTGGGCAAATGATCATATTTTTCCCTTGTAGAGCTGTAACTAAACTAGTTGGTTATGAGTTATTGATTTTTTTAAAAAAAAGATTGGCATGAATAAACGGTTGTAACTGGATATGAATTAGAACTGAACCAAAAATCATTTAAGGATTTGACTCCCTATACTTCATAAGAATAAAGCTTCTAAGGCTTATTTCATTGGATAATAGCAGAGTTATTTTGAGGCTGCAGTCACAGTTATCATGACATATGAGGTTCTATCGAATTCTCAAAAGCTAGATGGTTAGGGTCAACTTGTTCAAATGACTTTTCTCCTGAGATGCCCACAGGTTTTTTTTCCTTATTTACATTTAGTATTCTACAATTGAGCCAAAAGATTATCTTTTCACTTTAACTGGAAAATAATTGATTGTCTAAAAAGTCAGAGCCTTCTGGAGCAAAACAGAAATGGCTTAACACTGACAAGGTCAATTTTCTTTGATAAATCTAAGGCTCATAACCATTAATAATAAAGGGAAATATTCATAGAGTGATATCTCCCTCCCTTTCCCATAAAGATTTGTTTTGGGGGCCACAAAAGAGAAAACAAGGAGATTCCTGAGAAGAATATTTTTAAGGCATAATGATGTCTTTTAATATAGTAGGAGTTAGAGGGAGGGCAAAATCTCTATATGAGTACAAAAAATGACAATGCTACTGGAAAATACTCAGACAATATCTGATCTGGCTTCAATATTTTGTATTCCATACTGATCTTAAGAGCACTTCTGCAGTTCAGCTGATTAATTTCTAGCTCCAGCTCCAATGTCCTATCACCACACTGCATATAACTCCTGATTTGGGTGAGGCAGGCAACACCATTGACTTGAGGAGCAATCTATAGTTTCAATATCCTAGTCTGGATAACAAAGATGCTTAATATAAAAATGGTACCCTTGTACCATTCTGGCTGAAATGTGTCAAAACTGGTTAGTAATATCAGTCTAGAATACTGCATATAGAAAGAATATGACTAAAATTAGTATTTTTATCTCAAAATAAGCATGAAGTGAAAGCTGTGATTGACCATAACCATGATGGAAGATGGAGATATCCATGGGCATAACTGATAACTGTTGAAGGCAAGTGCGTGTACACTTATGAGCATCCTTCAGACAAAGCATACTGAGCAAAGATTCGTGAAATGGGTTTTATAACTTCAAGGAACAGAAGATTTATTTGCAAGAAATTCATAACAGGGAGAGGCAAAACCTAGAACTGGCTAACTACATCCTACCAAAAGCACCTGCTGTTTGCATGTGAGCTGGGGATAAAGGCAGAGGAAGGTGATATGAGATTAGGATCTCTTGGACATAAGGCAGGCAAAGGAGACATGGCATAAATCTCATAGCCTCTTATGGTCAGTTGATTGTGAGTCCCTGAAGAGTTGATGCCACTAAACTCATATTTCTGACAGTCATGACTCTGGCATATGCAAGGTTGCAACCTGGAAGGAGTAAATGGTAAAAGAGTGTGAATTAACACATGAACTAAAGGAAAAAACAAATATGTGTGTGTGTCTGCTAAACTAAAAGAGGAAGAACATCAAAGATCTGAGTTAATGAATATAGGGAAGTAAGGTTTAATAATGAAGGAAAGGGCTAAATCAGGGGCCTTCAAACTTGGCCCTTTTATGACTTGTGGACTTCAACTCCCAGAATTCCTCAGCCAGCATGCCTGGCTGAGGAATTCTGGGAGTTAAAGTCCACAAATCATAAAAGGGCCAAGTTTGAAGACCCCTGGGCTAAATGTATGAATTGGTGTCATTTAAGTTATTGTGGGTACATAAAATAGGAGGAATCCATAAGCATCTATAATTATGTTTTGTTCAAATGTCATAAATTACATAATTTATATAATTTGCACAATGACTTAATAACATGTGTGATGTCACTTCTCCACAAACAAATGCTCATCAATACAGTTTTCAGGAAAATAATTAGGAGGCTGTGGCAGTTGAAATATCTCCATGCACACAAGCACATGTGCCCAATCCTATGCATTTTATTATATTATGTGTGTCCTTCTAATGCCTTTGTATATATAAATCAAAGTTTACTAAAAGTGGCCTGGTTCCTAAAGGAAGTTGGCATATGCCAAAGAATAAATTATGCAGGAGATAAATTAGAAAGTCTGTAGATGTTTACTGGAATTTCAATTTTGCTGACTGGCAAAAAGAAAGATCCATGATTTCTCTGCAAATATATACCGAGAAGCATCTTTTAGTTCAGAAAAGAAGATCATCAATTGCTCAGCAGTTTGTTTTCACATCAGAGCATCTTCATCACAAATGGCAGATTATCTTTAAAATATCTAAGACTGGCCTAATAATCCAATGGTTAAAGCACATTTTAAAATCTTTCTTCTATTTTGTTGCATTAAACTAAATGCAAATCTTCAATTTGGATCCCACTATTCATGTTCCTGACCCCCTCTCCCCATATTGAGAGAGAAATGAATCACTATTTTTTAAAAGTGAATATTTAAAATATTTAATATTTTTAAAAGTTAATGTTAGAGGTTGGGAAAAGAACCATCATAATACTTGTTCTAAAAATGTGATCTGAACTTAAGTCAGCCAAAAGACATTTGTTTCACTGAAACTTGAGATTCTCTGTTTGGATTGATTTATTCAGCTTTTTATTCGTTTCTGAACTTTTTTTTATGAACTACTTGAAACACTGCCACTTTCAATGAAGGAGGCGACAACAGTAATGATAACTACTAAAACAGCAAAATACACTAAGCACCTTGTAGCTACAGAATAGAAAATGCATCAAGCCAAATCCACCATAAATCATAATTAAATGTATAATAATAAAGTCAGTTGAGTTGGAGGTTGAATTATTCTACATGGGTATTCTTGGGGAAAGGAATTTGAATTTAGCAAGCATTGGTGAAGCGTGTTTTATAAGAAAGAAAAAAACGAGATTTATTTACAGATACTATTATAAGGGTAGCAAAGACTAATTACATTTTACCAAGAGATGGATAAACAAGCATGTACTCTGTGCTGAGGTCTCTGGGAAGAGGCACAGAAGAAGGCAATTATCTCAGATTAGCAATTTCTTGGAGACACATCAGGTTAGAGCGATAGAAAAAAAGCGGACACAGAGTTAATTCTTACCTCTTTATGCATCCCCTACTTCTGTCCTTGGGGTCAGTAGGTTTCATGGTACTGAAGAATCAATGCCATTTGGATTTGGATTGCTAAAAGAAACAAATGTTTCAATTAAGCAGCAATAAATCAAGCCACTTTCTAATCCTGATTAGCTAATCATGTAATCCAATTGTAATTGTAAGCTATTACATTTGCATGCATTAATAGCATTCACATATTAGTGTAGCATGTAATCTATTCATTTAGTTTTGTCATTTGCCTAAAAGTGTTTTATGCAGTTTCTCTTAGTATTTTCTTTGGGAATTTCTTTAGAATGTCAAGTGTTCCTACATATGTAAATCTATGGACCTTTATATACATTTTTGAAGCAAAAAACTATATCACAATTATATCACAAAAATTGTGTCACAATTGTATCACAAAAGGAGCCCTGGTGATGCAGTGATTAAAATGCAGTGTTGCAGGCTAACTCTGCCCACAGTCTGGAGTTCAATCTTGACAGGGCTCAAGGATGACTCAGCCTTCCATCCTTCCGAGGTTGGTAAAATGAGGACCCAGATTGTTGGGGGCAAAATGCTGACTCTGTAAACTGCCCAGAGAGAGTGCTATAAAGCAGTATGGGGGGGGGGGGTGTCTATAAGTCTAAGTGCTATCGCTATTGCTATCACAATATGTGGCGAAAAATAATTTATTTTTGATTTGCAAAGCCATAGTAAATGCCAATTATGTAGGTTCACCTTCCCAATTATGATCAAGATACATTTTCATTGAAGCCTAATTTTGAATTTGCTTCAGGCAGAAAGATTAGGCAATATTTATCACAAGATTCACTTTAGGCCCCACTCTCTGGAAGCCATTTTGATCTGTATTTTTAACAGCTCTACTGTGAGTTTCCAATTTCAAGGCTTGTATCTGAGGTAATTTTCATAGAGGCTCACATTCGAATTGCCATTTGAAATTTTAGCTTAAAGTAATCTCCTTGAGAACTTTCTGTTCTCCTCACCTTTATAAGATAATTCCACATCCTCCTGGTTGACAGGAATTTATTTGGACCTAAAATTTTGCAGACTGTCTGCCGAATCCTCGATTCTGATCAGCTTCAAGACAGCCTCGTCTAAGCTGAAACAAGTTTTTGACATTGATCTATAGAAAGATTTATTCTCTTGGCCAATCTTGTTTAGGTCAGGCTTGTTTGAAAAACCCTTTTAAGTTGCTAATTGTTTTGCCAATATTTTATGTCTGCCTTATAAGGAAAGCCCTTGCTTTTGGAAGAAAGCTTCAGTAGCATTCTATTGCAAAGGTGCCTTTGAGCATGTTTGATGGCAAAATAGAATCAAGGCATTTTTTTATTGTCCTTTCTATAAAAGCTGGCATGAGGATTTAATAATGGCAGTATTAATCAACATTCACGGAAGCTCAGAAGAGGAAATTATTGTCAATGGCAATTCTAGAAGAGTAGACCTAGAATTTTGCTGGCTGTCTGCCAAATCCTTGATTCTGATCTGGTTCAAGAAGGCCTTGTCTGAGCTGACACAAGGTTGTTGATATTGATATGTAGAAAGATTTATTCTCTAGCCCAATATTCTTTAGGTCAGGCTTGCTTGGAAAATTCTTTTGAGTTGCTAATTAGGTTATTAGTAGTATATTATATTAGTATATTATCCTATAAGACAGATTTTGCTTTGCTGTCTGCACTTTTGACTGTAAATTATGATTAGGGGAAAGTGGTTTAGATCCTGAGCTGAACTTTCTTCAAGTATTTATCTGAAAGCATAATGGCATGAAAATAGCCAGAGGACGGGTGTGCGTGGTAGCTGTACTTCCCATTGTCTCTGACCTCTTTGGATTCCACTCAGAATTTAAAGTGACATTGTACTTGGTCCTAAATGGAAATATACATTGTGTCATCACATAAATAATAGATTACTTAAAGGTATTTATTTATAGAGCCATTTCTTTGAATGGCAATATATTGACATTTGAAGAATATTTTATTGGATTCTCTCTCTCTCCCTCTCTCTCTCTTCAATTCCAATGTTTTACAATTCTTCAAGAATGTAGCAGACATTTCAAGCTCTCACATGTTCAGATGGATACCCTGGAGGGGGAAAAAAGGTAATTCAATAAACAAACAATTCAACTTTGACAAATCAGAGGATAATTTATTTGATCTGAAGCCCATGTCTAAGAGAGATTTGCAAATCCAAAAAGTAATTCCTCCTTTTGTGAAACTTTGGGAAATTGAAAAAATACTACTGCTGAATGGAATGATTTATTTAGGGAGACCAAGCTTCAAGACTGAAATCTTTCCAAACTTCAGAGAAATAAGCAGGTGTATGCATGTGGAGGGGTGCTGAGCTAGTAAACTTATAACACCAATCTGGATTCAGTAAAGAAAATATGATTCAGAGTGACAAGTGAATTTACACATCTTTAAATTGGACCTTTAAATCCAGCATGTTTTTTCTTGATTCTGTGTCAACTTAAAAAAGTTGTTAACAGCTGTCTTATGCATTGTACCCATTACCAAATCAACTTTTCTTATCCACAGCTCTAAAAGTGGGTTACTATTAAATTCTGTTTAAAAAAGAAATGCAATGTTTTCTTCTTATTTCTCTTTTTTAGAAAATGCCTACAATATCTGCAATCATTGCTGTGAAAATGAATATATTCCCTTCAGTTTGAAATATGAAATAGTTTGTTTCAGCGTGAAACCCAATTACAGAATAGTGAAACAAAATAACATTGAAAAAGTTATTATCACTTGATACTCTCACACTAAATCAAGCCACTTAGAAGGAACTGAGTTAATTATTTTAATTCAGACGCTTTAGCTAACTTACATGAAGAAGTTATGTGAATGATTTCCTGAATGGAGACACAAGATAAAATGCAATTTATAGTATTTTAAAAATAATAACTAATGTGTCAGGGTAATAATTTAATAACTAAACAGCTTATGTAATGATGTAATGTAATATAAGGTGGATGATGTAATGATAGGAATGACTCAGCAGGGTCTGTATCTCTTTAAGAGCTTGAGTATAAAAGGGAAGGCTTTTGCTGGAGTGTCTCTCATCTGTTTCCTGCTGTAACTGCTGTATATTGGAGTTTGCTGTATTACCATGTGTATGTATATTGTTCCTGGTGTATGATATTGTAGATAGTTTAGGATAAACCACCATTTAATATAAACCACTGTTTACTGTATTTACTCCTAGGACCTAGGTTATCTCAGCGCAATAAGACTGTGCATACTCTGACATAATGTTTTGGCATTGTGAAGTGGTTTATTCTAAAAAGTGCAGCTTGGATAAAGGAGGTGGCTAAGAATAAAAAAGAAGCTGAAATGAAAGAACTTGTAATAACAGCAGAAATGATGGAGAAAATGGCAAGATCAAGACAGAGAATTGATCAGCAACAGGTGAAGATGAAATGCATGGTTTTTAGTTGAAACATATGACTATACTCAATCATTGCCAAGCAGTTTACAACATACTACCAGGAAGTGTAATTGGTTAACATCCAGCAGAACCTATGTGACAATGAAACATCCAACAGCATCAAGTCAGGGTACCATCAGGTAGTTACAGGCCAATTACCTGCTTATCAACATCTTTCAAATTGCTGTCTGGCATTGAACAAATCCCAATAAGATATTTTAATATCTCTGCCAGTATAATTGCAAATATTTTATCATCAAAAACACCATCAAACATCTGCCTATCCTAACGATTTGGAAAGGACTTGATAGGTGGATAAAAACGCCAACTCCATCTAAATATGTGGCTGACTTGCTCTAACTAGGATGTTTAAACTCATAGCTGGAACTAAATGGATGGAGCTCATCTATCCTATCCTAATATAGTAATTAAGAAGCAGATTCTCAATAAGAAAACTCGGGAAATAATATTTTTCCCATCAAATGTTTCTGCCTCCTTTTGGACAGGAAGCCTGAAACTATGAAAACCCAATTTTGAATTGTCAGATTCCAAATGTCTGTACTGAAAATAAATATACATTGATATAAAAGGGCATTTTATGCCCCTTGGAGGAGAAGATATATATTTTGGTAATTTTCAAAGGAATTAACCTGTAGAAAGAATAAAATAACAAAATTTATATTTTTGTGGAAACTATAAGTCCCCATTTGTTTTAAAAAGCACCTGTGAGTTTCATTACAAATGACACAGCATAAGTATGTAGCAGGAAAATATTCAGGAGGGAAGGTTGGACTACAGATGAAGGATCCACAGGGATCTAAAACTGTAATCATTTTCAATCAAGAGCTTAGCAGGCTAGGATGGAGATCTGACAGGTGGGCAATTTTATAGTATTCATTTTCCATGTCTGATTCTGTAAATGCATGGTATTTAAATTCAGACCTTATCATCTGGGTCACAGCCTGAGGGAGAAGACTTCATCTTGCATATGGATTCAAGAATGACTCCCAATGAACAGACTCATATGTTTAACAAAAAATGGAAAAGAAATATCCTTATTTCACATTCTTGGAAAACAACAATTAAAAAAAAAATGTTGCAAAGAATCACAAAACAAAATTGAACAGCCCTATCTCAATAGAGAGGGAGGGATATGACATCATCTATCTCCAGTCTACAATATAATCCTTTCAGCAATTCCAAGAAGGCTCCACACCCATTTGCACCACCAGGTGACCTTGAAGACACAAGTAAACCAGTGGTGGGATTCAGCCAGTTCGCACCAGTTTGGCAGAACCGGTAGGTAACTTTTTGTTGCCCAGACCCAGAATGGACTTCTGGAAGCGAAATCCACACAGAGAACTGGCTGTTTGCATATTTGAATCCCACCACTGAAGTAAACCTCCAAGTGGCCTCAACGACTCTCTAAAAGAATGCAGATGACCAGCTGTCTGCAAGGAGTATAAATCCTTCCACTCCCCACCATTCAGTCAGAGCTAAAGAAGCTTCTTGGATGAGAAGTAAAATGTCTTCAAAGAAAAACAAGAAAGTCCAGTTGCCTCTTGAAAAAGCACCTTTGGGACAACTATGACCGGGATGACTGAGAATCTCCATACACAAAGAATCACAAAGTTTTTAAAGAAAAATATGAAAACAAAGGGATCCTAATGGCAAAGAATCGGTGATTCTAAACCAGGTACAGTCTTATGGGTATTTGCTAAACAATAGAATTCTGAAGATGAATGGCTCCATGTGGAACAAAACACATTGGGTGCTATTCATGGAGTTATCATCTTCTGGAGCTCAGTCTATTCTATTCTGTTTTTTGCTACTTTGCACTTTGGGAATTCTCACCTTCAGTCCTGTTTCAATTATCACTAGTTTTAAAGTTATTCAAATATACTTGCTATGCCAGCAGTCCTCAACCAATTCCAGCTATCCCATATTCATCTGTAGCTGTGTTTATGGGGTATCAATAACCATGCCAGTTTTATTTTTGAACATCTTTACAGATATCCTATTAAAATAATGTGAACTAGCTTAAAAACAAAGCAATAAATGGCCTATTATTATGTAGAGCTATGGGCTATTAAAAATAATAGGACTGGAATTGATTGAAGGGGCAGCTGAGAGATTACCTAAAGACTTCTTGTAAACCACAGTAGAATATAGAAAAGGAAGAGGAAGGTAACAGAAGGGAAATGAACTGTATTAATTGCTAAAAACCTGTGAATTTTCTGCAGGTGCACAAAGGTGGTTATTTATCAATCAGTATTGATGTCCTGATATTGGATTGATCCAGAAATAAAGTAGTGGACCAGAATAATCCATATGATATGTAACAACAACCAAGCTAATAGACTTCATTAGCATTCACACTTTTCAATTTTGTTTGCATGTTTTGTAATTTCAAATATTAATATATTTGAAAGAGCATACCGAGTATAGAAAAGAGAAATTAATAACAGGAACAGATTTTTTTTTTAAAAAAAAGAATATGTTTCTGTAGAATGCAACAAGAAATAGCATTCTTCATATGAATCCAGATTTTATTAAATTCTGGAAATACAACACCAGGTTACTGCCTCTTCCAAGTAAATAATCTGTACTAAAAAAAGGGATAGGGGAAAACAAGAAAACAAAACTTTCTTGGTCTTCTGCCTGAAGAAAATTAATGTGAAATCCAAAAGTTGGGGAAGTGAGTGAAGTTGGTGTAAACTGGTAAATATTTGCCCCTAGAATCAAGAAAATAACTTGAGTGTTAGACATAGAAGTTCCTAGCTTTGATCATTCACAGGAGATAGAAAAGATACATTTGCTGCAAATGTAAATGGAGATAAAATATAGGTAACTGGAGCTGTGGATGCAATAAAGAGCTTATTAGTGGATAAAGGAGAATCTAGAAAGCAATTGGAATAAGGGAGGTAGAAACCACCATGAACACCTCAGAGGAGGAAAGATAATTTAGCCTTTGCAAATAATATAAAAGTGTGGAACTGTGGGGTGCAATAGCAGATTGAGACACACAGAAAGCACAAACTTAGAAACTGATCAATGCAAGCAGGCATTGTTCAATGATACCAAACTTGGAAGAAATGACTGGGGGTGGGGGTGGGGGACAGAAGTGGTTAGCTTAGTGAGGAATTAAAATGGTGAGAAATAAGAAAGATAAGAAAAGTCATCTGTGAGTAAGAGGTAAAGAAGAAGACATTCCTCAGGCCCTGCTACAAGCTTGGATGAAAACTGTTTTACCAAGTGGAGTCAATGAAGCCAACAAGGAGTTGACCTAAACTGGAAGAGTCAGAAAGTTTGTCAAGGAAACTTCAAGTTACCAGAGTGAAATTTTCGGTAAGGTAGCAGAGGCTGAGATCCTTGTCAAGAGAAAAGTTGGGTTGAAAGTACTTTTCCATTTAAGGAAATTGCTGGGATGGATAAGTGAAATGTTGAACAACCCACCAGATACTCAAGAGTCCAACCCATTGAATTCAAGAGTTATTGTTGCACCGGGTGATTCTTGCAACTGGCTAAAAAGCTGGCTATTGATTCAATGTAAGGAGGAAACTAATGCTGTTCTGAACTTTAGCAATGGAGTAAAATTGCATTGTTTGCTCACTACTAGAGGTGAGAGAAGGAGAAATGCTGCTTAGTGCTCCTTGTGGGTTGGAGAGTTACTCTCATGGTTCCAACAGACAGAGACAAATAAAGCAGAACTCCGAGGCTTGGAAATTCATCAAAGAACATGTTTATTAGTTACAAAGTATCAGCATGTCAAAAGTGAAACCAAGTCTGGAGACACATGTAACAATTCCCCAATACAGAGTTAAGAAATCCCGCCCCTAAGGCTATGCAAGTAACTACGTTCCCCAATACATCTTCTTGGCGGGCTTTTCATGAAACGCCCAGCCTGCAGTCTCAGGAGCAGCCAATGACCTTGGTTCCCATGGGACACAGGTTTATTTTGACTAGCGAAGCACCTGGCAATCCCCTCCCTTCCTTCATTGTGTCAACCGAAAATGAATAAGGAAGATGGCTGCAGCCATGCTCATTTTCAAAGTTGACAGTTACCATAATAGCAAGCTTGGCTGAAGAGATTTGGATAGGAATTAGAGAAGAAATTGAAGAGTTCCTTCAACTCATGGATGGGATCCGGGGATCAAGTTAGCAGCCACAACCATGCATTCCATACTGGACCCTTTTTTATGTGGGTCACAACAGATTCAGGGAAACTTTGGGGCAATTTTTCAAATGAATATCTAAGCAAGAACTGCTGTGAAAAAAAAAAGTATGGCTGCAATATATTTCAGTCTTTTCTTTGCCTTAACTTACTTTATATGGGGAAAAGTCTGCTTTGACTGAAAACTAGATTTTATAAGTTTTATAACTAGATTTTATAAGTAAAATTCCCTGGGAATTTTATATTAAGAATATATGGAAATGATATTTGTTCCAGATCATTAGCTCCAAGCTACAGGAGGGTTAGTTAAGATGGGTGAGTTGTAAAACTCACGCATGCATGTGGAATTAAAATTACATGGCTGTATTGCTGCTTATTGAGATATCATCATGCAAATGTTGTTCCAACCAAAAATTCAGTGGTTAGTGATTAAAACATAACCAGCTTTCTAATAAGACATGGTTTCAGAAATTTAGCAAGACTTTTACTCTAATCACAGTCGTCAAATTACCTGTAAAGAAATCCCATCAAATTCAGTGGGATTGACTCAGACAGGCATGTTTAAGATTACACAAAAAGTTCTATGCACTTGTGACAGTTACTGAGGACTGAAATAAATATAATGTGAATTGAGTTCAGTTTATGCAATATAGTTTCCCTTGTATCATACGCAGAGAGCCCGCAGATTGTTGACCTATCACAAATGGTATCTGACCCAATCATGACACTTATTGGTTCTGAATTTGCGTTTGTGTGTTGGATGGCATGATGGTAACCAAAATGTGAAGGAAGTTCCCATTATTGATTTGTTATGAGAGATTCCCATCTGTAAGAATCCTGCTTCTTGGGAGTTGGTACCTCTGCAAAGGAGTGATTAAAATGATCTTTCTTAGAAAGCAGATGGATCTGAAAGGTGTCTTGGTGCCTTTTCATGGTGGTGGCCTTGATAGACAACATTGAAGCCCAGAATGGTCTTTAGAATGGGGAAAGGATTTGAGTAGATGGCATGCTCCTTTTGAGTGCTCTTTCCAACTATGTAGAGGCAAATTAGTTCCCTGGTTATTCAAGGGCACTCCCCAAAAAGAAGATGAGGAGATGGTGGTCAAGAGTGACATGTACAACATGGGCTAAAAATAGTTCCTCTCTGTCCCCATTACATCTGCACAGATTTGTCCAGATGAATTGGAATGGTGAAAAGTATACAAAGAAAAAAATTCAGCCTAAGTGATCATTTATGTGGACCTATCTGCATGACAGCATGCCAATAAAATCTTTTTGAAAGTTTTCAAGTAGTCCAAAACAGCCAGATGCACGACAAGAATTGTTTTAAAGCATCACATGAATCCTTAATAAAATGGCTCTATAGCACTCAAGTTTCAAAGGACATCTGGAACAGTCTTGTTTAAAAATGATCACAGGGTCCCAGCAGGCCAGGCCTTCAGTTAGAGGATGTGCAGTGTCTCTGGTCAGGATGTTTTTTACATGGTTTCCACACCCTCTTCTGCTGGACATCCATGCTTTTGCTGTTCATGATTATAGTTTTTCCTAAGAATTAAAATAGGTTTTTAAAATGCAAAGGCACAATTTAGACATGAAATTTTTTTTTTAAAAAAAGGTACAGCAACAGTTACACTGATTGGTTTGACAAAAGAACCCAAATGATTTCCTTAAAAGAACAAAAATAAAGCACAATTTAAACTCCTTCAGAGTATTATGTCACTGCCTGAGGTTATACAATTACAAGTGCACCTAAAATAAATTATAGTTAATGAAAAAAGGAACAAAAATTTCTTGTTAGATATAATTGATAGCAGAAATCTTATCAGAAAGGTTAACAAGATCTTGAAAACTGTTGAATCAAGCATACATACTGAAGTTGTTAATATAATTGCATACAGTTTAGCATATGGCAAAGTCCTTTTTATTATACAATTTAACATAGGTGTGGGGGGGTAACAACAAATTACAAATTATAGTAACAAATTATTCTTAGGCTGGAAAATGTTAATTTTGTCTACACAAATGATAAGAGGCCAACTTCTGATAAAGTTTGAAGAACTGTTGAAATCTTTCAAGTGCTATAATACTTAACTTTTCATTCCATTCATACCAGGATCCAATTTTAACCAAAACTTTCCATATCCATTATCATCAGAAGACCTTCATTTTGAGTTTTGGTAATTTTCAATGTTCATGTTTTCTCCTTTAAACATTATTAAAAGAAAGAAAGAAAGAAAAATCCTTATTCTCCCAGAAAAAATTTCCAGCCCAAATGTTACAAATGTTAACTCTAGGGTTATACTCTTAAAGCTGCAACAAAAGTGGATTACATTTATACCATTCGTATCTCGCTCTTGTTACAACCACACCCGCAAGATTAGATTTATGCTGTGCTATTTTTCAGTCCTTGTAACAATCTTTGTCACTAGAATGATATATTAGGATTTTATAGCCTCCTATGTTCTTTGAAAGATAACAATATAATGCAAGCTTTTGGTCTTTTCTACGTTCTGTAATTTCTCAAAATGGTCATTTTTTACTCTTCCCTTTGTAACCTCAGTCATTTACAGGGGGAAAAAATAGTAGGGTGTGGAAGAAAAGTCTTACACCAATCAGTATAAGACCTAACTTATTTATTTTTTAAAAAAAATCTCCCTTTTCCCTATCACCACGATTTTAAATAACTACACCTGTACACCTTTGCATTTGGATATGGGTGTGTATATCAAGAGGGGACTTTGCAGTCTTGTAGATTGCAGTAATGTAGATATTGAGAAATGGAAGGCTGTAGGGGAGAGATGAAGAATCCCAAGAGAACACCAGTTGGCTTGGTACAGTATGCAGGGAGTAACTGCTGGCATCAGAAAAGCAGGTGGGGAGTTCAGATGCATAAATATAATGCCACAATCCAGCAGCCATGGCAACTTCTCCTGAAATATCAACAATCAAAATCTGGCTGGCAAATGGAAGCATCTCTTTCACTTTCCAGAGACTGAAAGACGGTGGGATACTAAAGTCTCTGCAGCAGTTCAGGATGGCAACAATCAGACTGGGCTAAATATATTCAAATACCAGCCAGCGATCAAACCAGTGAAACCTCTGGTAGCTAAATGGTGGCTAAAATTTAGTTCAGAAATAGCTATAACTATGGGCTGAGAAGTTTCCCGTATGATCCATAACTGAGATGGGAGCCAAGGACAGGCTAACTAAACCTGGTGCTTTATGCAGATGTCAGCAAATCTAGCCTCCCTGCAGAGGAGAAAGAGAGGAAAAGAGAGTTTATGAAGACTCATAGAAACAGTAGATAAGTATTTTTAGAAATAGGCATAGAGCAAATAGTTTATAGTGAAAACAATATTGAAAGGTAGACATCACACAAGAATTGGCATTTTGGTATATTAAAATCTTAGTATCAAAGGAAAGAAACTCCTTGTCAATGGCTTTTACCATTCCCCATTGCACAAATGACAACAACAATCACAAATATCCCCTATATACAGTATAAGGAGTGTTTATAATTCAAAACTGTGTTGTTGACTTTGTCTCCATCTCATTATAAAAAGGGTCCACATGTATATCAGGGCATCATTTGTGTTCCATGGATTTCAAGAAGTATGGCACCATGAATTGTTCAATTCTCAGTAGGAAAACAGTAATCAAAACCAGTGGATTATGGATATTCAGTGAGAGAAACTGAATAAGCTCCTGATTTCATATAAGCTGGAAGCCAGCTTGATGACTTTGGTCCAATCACTCTCAGCCCTGAACTGGTAAGTTGAAGAACATCTATCTGGCAACCAGCACTGGGCCAAAATGGTATATTATGATTCCAAACCTCGAATGAAGACACTTTCATTCCAGAGTAAATTAATTCAGGGGAAAGAGGAAAACTGGTGTTTGAATTTCAAGAAATTCACCTATGTAGCTTTGTAACTTGCAAAATGTAAGTTCAAGATGTACAGAGGTGATCTACTGCTATTTACCAAGGTTTCCTTTAACCTCATCAAGTTGACTCTGTCTTGCTGACATTTTTTTTCTACCTGAACTCTGAGCATTTTAAAGACATGCCAATCTGGATAACTGTATGCAGCTCACATTTCTAATATTCAGCATCTTTCTAAAGGTTTTCTACCCCACTGTTGCAGGGATGGGGTGAAACTGAGATGTGACATTGGTTAAAAGGCTCTGAACCAGTAGTTAAAGATTTATATATGCCAATCATGAAAAAATTGCCACCGTTTTCCAATTACCATACTCTCATGGTTCTTTTATATTATTTTTATTTGACCAAAAGATTTCAAACTATGGCTGAATTCAGAAGAAATAAATTTAACAGGTTCTTAGTTTACTTTAACCAAGCTATGAGAAAAAAAATGTAAAGGTAAGCAAACATTCTAGATGTTCTCCAGTGTCTCATTGGTTACCTGAAAGATTTATACAATTTTATGCTTATGCATATAAAAATAATATGCTTCTAGAGGCATTTCTGAGAGATACATAGAATAATTATAAGCATTAATTTATAATTCATTCTATATATGTTTAACTGCTGTGGGGAAACATTTTTCTATATATGTATATTTTAGTTCTTAATCTGATGGAAGAAAAAGTCTTTTAAAATGTCCAGTTCAGTCCCACTACTCTACTGAGCCTCTGCACTATCAGCCCCCTCTACCACAAAGATCCTGCAGGAGAAGGGCAGTGTGGACAACCGTGGGATCTGGCAGGGTGAGAACTGTGAACCATAAACGCAAAGCTTTCGCTGTGTCCCTGCACAACAGATACAGTGTCCTTGCTGACCTTAATAGGGACATTAAGGAGACAGGTAAGGGTATTTGTGATGATAACTCAAATAAGCAGGGGATCGTGGTCCGAGATGAAGAATTTGTTTTTGACAGGGAGAAGTGTGAATCAGGTATTACACATCAGTCATGCAAGAACAGAAAGGCATCCAAAAAGAGAAGCCACCTTCTGGTAGGTGATTCAATTATAAGGGATGTAAATTTAGGAAAGGACACAGAGGTTTCAAAAGAGGTCAGGTGTCTTCCAGGTGCTACTGCCAGTAGGGACAAGAAGCGTATTTCTAAAATAATCAAGAATGCCAGCAAGGATTGTGATGTGGAGGCTATTGTACATCTTGGCACTAACGATCTGTCCCAAAAAGATGTACTCTCTGTGCAGAATGATTTCCAGAGCTTGGGGCAGGAACTTAGCAGAATAGGCTGTAAGCTTACTTTTTCAGAAGTTTTACCAGTATATAAGGAGCAAAATGGAAAAGGCCAGCGTATAGCTCAATTTAATATGTGGCTAAAGGAGTGGTGTAAAGGGGAGGGCTTTGGATATATTAGTCACGATGTCTGTAGCTGGTCCAATGAAAAAATGTACAAAAGAGATGGTTTGCATCCATCAAAGAAAGGGACTGAGTTACTCGGCTATAAATTCACAGATTTTCTGGAGGAATATTTAAACTAAACAGTGGGGACAGTGAGGTAATTGATACAGAACATCCCTGTCCCCGGCAATCTAAAAATTATAGAGCTATCAGTGCATGTAACATAGATGTGTGTGTGGACAAGAATATCAACCTTGCTGTCAAGCAAAATCAAGCTTTTAATAGCGAGTGCCACACAAAGTGCACTAACCAAATAGGTGGTAAGACAATAGGGGAACTCAGGCACCACACAGAAAGTAAACACAGGGTCAATCATAAAGGACTCAAATGTCTATACACCAATGAACAAAGTATGAACAGCAAACAGGGTGAACTAGAAATTCAGGTTAATGAGGGCAGATATGATATTGTTGCCATTACGGAAACATGGTGGGATGAAACCCACAAATGGAACACACAGCTAGAGGGATTTAAACTATTTAAAAGAAACAGACCAAATAAAAGAGGAGGCGGAGTTGCTCTATATGTAAGAAATAACTATATCTCTACAGAAATAGAGCACAACAATGATGAAAACTGTCTTGAATGCATTTGGGTCAATATAAAAGGGGGGGGGAGAATGACATTGCCATAGCTGTATACTACAGGCCACCCAACCAAACAGAGGAAACAGACGAACTTTTTGCTAGTCAGCTAACTAAGGTATGTAGGAAGCACATCACAATAGTATCCCTGACATCAACTGGGAGACAAACTCTGCACCAAGTGGAGGATCAAACAGATTCCTTGCAAACCTAGCAGACAACTTTGTCTTCCAAAAAGTAGAGAAGGGAACTAGGGGATTAGCCATTTTGGATCTAATTCTCACTAACAGAGATGAAATGATAGAAGGTGTTGAAGCCACAGGAACCTTGGGAGGAAGTGATCATGCAATATTGGAATTCAACATTATGGAACCACAAGCAATAGAACACAGTCAAACTAGAGTCTTGGACTTTAAGAGAGCTAATTTCAATAAACTTAGAGAGGGCTTGGGAAGGATTCCATGGATGAGAATCCTGAAGGGGAAAACAATTCAAGAAGCTTGGGAAATTTTGAAAAGTGAGATAATAAAAGCCCAGTCTAGCACAATACCAACAAAGAGGGGAAAAAACAGCTCTCAAAAGAAACCAGCATGGCTGCATAAAGAACTCTCTGGTAAATTGAAAGATAAAAAGGACAAGTATAGAAAGTGGAAAGAGGGGCACATAACTAAGTCAGAATATCAGCAAATAGCCCGAGCCTGCAAAGATGAAGTGAGAAAGGCTAAGGCTCAAAATGAACTAAGGCTTGCAACCAAAGTCAAAAATAACAAAAAAAGCTTCTTTCAACATATAAAAAACAAGAAAAAAGTGAAGGAAATGATTGGTCCATTAGTGGGTGAAAGTGGCAAGAAGGTGACAAGCAGCAGGGAGAAAGCAGAACTATTTAACTCATTTTTTGCATCTGTCTTTACACAAAGGGAAAAAACAGACCAGCCTAACAAAAATAGTGCCATAAAAAACAAAATAGAAACACAAGTTAAGATAGGCAAGAAAACGGTAAGTGAGCACCTGTCCAGCCTAGACGAGCTCAAATCACCAGGACCAGATGGATTACACCCCAGGGTTCTCAAGGAACTGGCAGATGTGATCTCAGAACCATTGAACTATATTTTTCAAAGATCCTGGAGCACTGGGGAACTACCGGAGGACTGGAAAAGAGCTGATGTAGTTCCCATCTTCAAAAAAGGGGAAAAAATGGATCCAGGAAACTACAGACCTATCAGCCTGACCTCAATACCTGGAAGATTCTGGAAAAGATAATCAAACAACGAATCAGCGAACACCTAGAGGCAAACAAAGTAATTACTAAAAGCCAACATGGGTTTGTCAAAAACAGATCATGCCAGACAAATATTATTGCATTCTTTGACCAAGTGACAAAATTAGTGGATCAGAGGAATGCTGTGGATATAATTTACTTGGACTTCAGTAAGGCATTTGATAAAATAGATCACAACCTACTACTTGATAAGATAGAAAAATGTGGGTTAGACAGCATCACCACCAGATGGATCCGTAGCTGGCTGACTGGCCATACTCAGCATTTGGTCCTCAATGGAACCGCATGGAGGGAAGTGTGTAGTGGAGTGCCCCAGGGCTCTGTTCTGGGCCCAGTGCTCTTCAACATCTTCATCAACGATTTGGACGAGGGGATAGATGGGGAACTCATCAAATTTGCAGACAACACCAAGCTGGCAGGAATAGCCAACACTCCAGAAGACAGGCTTAAGATACAGGAGGATCTGGACAGACTTGAACACTGGGCACTATCTAACAAAATGAAATTCAATGGTGAAAAAAGCAAGGTTCTACATTTAGGCAAGAAAAACCAAATGTACAGGTATAGTATAGCGGGTACCTTGCTCAATAGCAGTAACTGTGAGAGGGACCTTGGAGTCCTAGTGGACAATCACTTAAATATGAGCCAGCAGTGTGCTGCAGCTGCCAAAAAGGCCAACACAGTGCTAGGCTGTATTAATACCACTTTACAATGCCTTGGTAAGGCCATACTTGGAATACTGCATCCAGTTTTGGTCACCACAATGTAAAAAAGACATTGAGACTCTAGAAAGAGTATAGAGAAGAGCAACAAAAGATGATTAGGGGACTGGAGGCTAAAGCATATAAGGAACGGTTGCTGGAATGGGTATGTCTAGTTTAATGAAGAGAAGGACGAGGGGGGACATGACAGCAGTGTTTCCAATATCTCAGGGGCTGCCACAAAGAAGAGGAGTCAAGCTATTTTCCAAGGCGCCTGAAGGCAGGACAAGAAGCAATGGATGGAAACTAATCAAGGAGAGAAGCAACCTAGAACTAAGAAGAAACTTCCTGATAGTTAGGACAATTAACCAGTGGAACAACCTGCCTCCAGAAGCGGTGAATGCTCCAACACTTGAAGTTTTTAAGAAGAGAGTGGACAGCCATTTGTCTGAAATGGTATAGGGTTTCCTGCCTGAGCAGGGGGTTGGACTAGATCAGTGGTTCTTAACCTGGGCGATATCGCCCCCCAGGGGGCGATTTCATTTTTCAGGGGGGCGATGGATTGAAAAGGGGCGATGTGGGGGCGAAGGAACCAAAAGGGGGCGATATGGGGGCGATGGAGCGAGATGTTTTGGGGACACTTTTCAGTCTTCCCCTGTGGCTCTGAGCCTCCTCCGCCATTTGTAGAGAGAGACAGAGGCAGAGAGAGGCACTTGCGCTTCCCCTCTCTGTCTCTCTCTCTCTCTCATGCAGGGCTCCTGATTGGCCCTGCGCCCGGGTGCCCCACCCCCTGGGAGCAGCGCAGCCATGAAGTCCCTTTCCCTGGCTGGCCTCGTCCGAGGTGCATGTGGCCAGCCCTCCTGCAAGCCACAGCCCCGAGGGAGAGGAGCCCCTGCGATCCCCAGCCAGCAGGACCATTGGCCCAGCTGACCGGGAAGGTGCAACGGAGTCCTGACTGCTTTGTCGGCGAAGGTGAGGTGAGCAGAATATGGGGGGGGAGGGGGCTGTCCCCGGGCCGCTCCAAGGGCAGCCGAGCCGGCCACACTGTCAAGCCCCCATGGGCTCGACATCCACCGGAAAGGGGGGGAAGCATGCTCCAGGGCAGCGGCGGCCTACCGGCGGCATGGGAGGCTCCAGCGTTGGTCCTGGCGGGAAGCGGATCGTTGCCCCGGTTCCGCGGCTTCAGCCCGGGGATGCCGGCAGTGCGAGGGGAAGCTTGGCGATGCAGCCGACGGGCCGGGCGTTCTGCAGATGCCCCGCGGCCCACGGCTTGAGCCCGGGGATGCCGGCGGCGTGAGGGGAGGCTTGGCGATGGAGCCGACGGGCCGGGCGTTCTGCAGATGCCCCGCGGCCCGCGGCTTGAGCCCGGGGATGCCGGCGGCGGGAGGGGAGGCTTGGCGATGCAGCCGACGGGCCGGGCGTTCTGCAATGCCCCGCGGCCCACGGCTTGAGCCCGGGGATGCTGGCGGTGCGAGGGGAGGCTTGGCGATGCAGCCGACGGGTCGGGCGTTCTGCAGATGCCCCGCGGCCCGCGGCTTGAGCCCGGGGATGCCGGCGGCGCGAGGGGAGGCTTGGGCATGCATCCAACGGGCGGGGCGTTCTGCAGATGCCCCGCGGCTTGAGCCCGGGGATGCCGGCGGCGCGAGGGGGGGCTTGGCGATGCAGCCGACGGGCCGGGCGTTCTGCAGATGCCCCGCGGCCCGCGGCTTGAGCCCGGGGATGCCGGCGGCGCGAGGGGAGGCTTGGCCATGCATCCGACGGGCGGGGCGTTCTGCAGATGCCCCACGGCCCACGGCTTGAGCCCAGGGATGCCGGCGGCGCGAGGGGAGGCTTGGCCATGCATCCAACGGGCGGGGCGTTCTGCAGATGCCCTGCGGCTTGAGCCCGGGAATGCTGGCGGTGTGAGGGGAGGCTTGGCGATGCAGCCGACGGGCCGGGTGTTCTGCAGATGCCCCACGGCCCGCGGCTTGAGCCCGGGGATGCCGGCGGCACGAGGGGAGGCTTGGCCATGCAGCCGATGGACGGGGCCGTCGGCTGCATCACCAAGTCTCCCCTCGCACTGCCCGCATCTCCGGGCTCAAGCCGCGGGCCGCGGGGCATCTGCAGAATGGCCCGCCTGTCGGCTGCATCGCCAAGCCTCCCCTCACGCTGCCGGGGTCCCCGGGCTCAAGCCGCAGGCCACAGGGCATCTGCGAAATGCCCTGCCTGTTGGCTGCATCGCCAAGCCTCCCCTCATGCCGCCGGGGTCCCCGGGCTCAAGCCGCAGGGCATCTGCGAAATGCCCTGCCTGTTGGCTGCATCGCCAAGCCTCCCCTCATGCCGCCGGGGTCCCCGGGCTCAGGCCACAGGGCATCTGCGAAATGCCCTGCCTGTTGGCTGCATCGCCAAGCCTCCCCTCACGCTGCCGGGGTCCCCGGGCTCAAGCCGCAGGCCACAGGGCATCTGCGAAATGCCCTGCCTGTTGGCTGCATCGCCAAGCCTCCCCTCATGCCGCCGGGGTCCCCGGGCTCACAGGCCACAGGGCATCTGCGAAATGCCCTGCCTGTTGGCTGCATCGCCAAGCCTCCCCTCATGCCGCCGGGGTCCCCGGGCTCAGGCCACAGGGCATCTGCGAAATGCCCTGCCTGTTGGCTGCATCGCCAAGCCTCCCCTCACGCTGCCGGGGTCCCCGGGCTCAAGGCGCGGGCCACAGGGCATCTGCGAAATGCCCTGCCTGTTGGCTGCATCGCCAAGCCTCCCCTCATGCCGCCGGGGTCCCCGGGCTCAGGCCACAGGGCATCTGCGAAATGCCCTGCCTGTTGGCTGCATCGCCAAGCCTCCCCTCATGCCGCCGGGGTCCCCGGGCTCAAGCCGCAGGCCATGGGGCATCTGCGAAATGCCCCGTCCATTGGCTGCATCGCCAAGCCTCCCCTCGCGCCGCCAGCATCCCCGGGGTCAAGCCGCGGGCCACGGGGCATCTGCAGAACGCCCCGCCCATTGGCTGCATTGACAAGCCTCCCGCGCCACGCGGCGCTCCCGGCAATCCGCGACCCACAGGCATCTGGCTGTGCGATGGCCGCTGGATGCTGGGCAGTTGACTGGGGCGGAACAGCGGGGTGGGGGAGGCTCCCCAGGGAGCGGCCCGGGGATGGCCCATGGAGCGATGCCCCAGCTGGGACTGCCGAACGGAGCGGCTTGGGGAGATGCGCTTTACATAGCCTCCCCCCACCCTGCTCTTCTGTCCCAGTCAATTGCCCAGCATCCGGCATTTGGCCGTGAAAAGCAGCCATCCGGGACCCAGCCTGCCTTCCGCCGCCATCCAGCACAGGCGTTTCTCCCTAGCCACGTCTCTTGTTTCAGTCCTGGCTGGGCCGGCGGCCGGTGGGGGCATCACTCCCTGGGCCGTCTCCGGGCTGCTCCCTGGGCAGCCGAGCCGGCCACGCATCTCCCCGGGCGCCTTTCGGCGCCTTCTGCTGCCTCCTGCCCCCTCCCCGCCCCTTCAGCGCCGAGAGAGAGATGGGGGAGGGAGGGAGAGGAAAGAGAGAAAGGGAGAGGCGAAAGTGAAAAAGAGAGAGAGAAAGAGAGAGGAAAGAGAGAGAGAGAGAGGAAGTGCAAATGCCTCTCTCTCGCTCTCTCTCTCTCTCTCTCTCTCTCTCACACACACACACACACACAGAGTGGGGGAAGAGGACTGGCAGACCAAGGGCAGAAAGAGAGAGAGAGAGGGAGGGAGGGAGGGAGGGAGAGAGAGAGAGAGAGAGAGAGATCCTTTTGACATCTAAAATGAAGATAACACTGCGTGCGTTTTTCTAGTGTTCCAATGGAGTCGAAAATTTAATTTGCAGGTAGTGCCTTTCATTTCGAAGACCTCTCAACATGGCCGAGAAGAGGAAGTGTCGCCAATATTCAACGGAATACCTAAAATTAGGATTCATTCCATCTCCTTCCAACGTACAGCTTCCGTTTTGTCTTCTTTGTGAGAAAACATTTTCAAATGAAGCGATGAAGCCTTCCCGACTGAAAGAACATTTTGTAAGAATTCATTCGGATAAAGCCGACAAACCAGCATCGTTTTTCCAATCCTTAAAGGCCAAGTTTGAGGGTCGCAGCACTGTTGGGAAGTTATTTGGAAAATCGTCACTCAACGCCAACAAGGGGCTCATTTGTTCCTATGAAGTATCTTTGTTGATAGCAAAATGTGGCAAACCTCACACTATCGGAGAAACGCTGATTTTACCAGCAGTGAAACAGATTGTTGCCACCATGTTGGGGCCCAGCGCAAGCACCATCACGCAATCAATTCCTTTGAGTAATGACACTGTATCAAAAAGAATTGATGAAATGGCTGCTGATGTGGAAGAAAGACTTATTGACACCTTGAAAAAAACAGAATTCGTGATGCAGATTGACGAGTCAACGATTCGTGAAAATGAAGCCTTGTTATTGGCTTATGTCCGTTTCATCAACGGAAATGAAGAGATCGGGGAAGAACTGTTATTTGTTCGAAATTTAGCCACCGACACAAAAGGTTCTTCGATATTTAAAAAGGTTGAAGAGTTTTTTAATGAGAAAAACATCCCTTTGACAAACGTCGTGGCATGTGCAACCGACGGAGCTGCATCCATGGTTGGACGATATCGCGGATTTCAAGCTCATCTAAAATCGGTTGTACCTGGAGTTATGACTGTCCATTGCGTCGTTCATAGACAGCACCTTGTCTCAAAAAATTTGAGTGGCCGTTTGCACGAGTCTCTACGTTACGTCATTAATGCTGTGAATAAAATTAAGTCGCATGCCTTGAACAACCGACTTTTTCACAAGCTTTGTGAAGAAAATGATGAGGAGTTTGAACGTCTCCTTTTGCACACCGAAGTAAGATGGCTTTCAAAAGGAAAGTGTTTGCGGCGATTCCACGAACTTTTTGACACAGTTGTCGAATTTCTTGAATCCATTGACCCAAGTCTAAGCAATTCTCTTAAACTTCGACGTCTGGATGTAGCTTATCTCGCTGATGTTTTTGACAAGCTGAATGAAGTGAACGTAAAGCTGCAAGGAGATAAAATCAATTTTGTTAAGGCCAAGGGAGTAATCTGCTCATTTATTTCCAAATTGGACCTCCTTGCAAGCAATATGAGTCGCCAGGAGCTGTATCAGTTCCCAAGCCTTGGTAATGAACGTGAACTCCAAGGAGAAGATTTGGACGTTTTTTGCTGCCACTTGAAGCAACTAAAAGAAGATATGGAAACCAGATTCTATGATCTGATAAATCTGGAAGTGCCCACTTGGATGCTAAATCCTTTCACAGCAGACTTTGCACAACTTCATCCCAAACTGCAAGAGCCACTGACAGATCTGAAATACGACTGTGAAGCCCAGTCACATTTTCAGAGTTACGGCTACGAAGCTTTTTGGGTGAAAATGAGGAACACTTACCCAATATTGTGGGAGGAAGTTAAGTTGCTTCTTTTAGCCTTTCCTTCCACTTACTTAGTGGAGAGGGGCTTCAGTGCCGTCCAACAGATCCTTTCTAAGTCAAGGAACATGTTGAAGATCTCTGAGCGCGGTGATTTAAGAATGCGATTAACAAAAATGGTTCCAGACATCAAGAAATTGGCATCAGCTCACCAAGCACAAGGCAGCCATTGATGTTCTTTTTTTTTTGCTTTTTGTGTACATACATTTTTTTCGTTAATAATTGTCTGAGCTTTTATCGTTGAATTTGCTTGCATTGGATTTCACGTTCCAGTTTGAGTTTTCGGCTTTGTTTTTGAATTTTTGTTGTGCTCTGTAAAACATTTTTTGTGTCTCTTTGTATTGTACTTTTTTAGCGTGCACTCCAGTTTGATATTATATGTTCTTTGTGTCTTTTTAACCCTTTTTACAGTGTGCGTGACTATATATACTTTCCTCGAATCTTAATTTAGTTTCAGAGTTTTCGTCTTGAAATTCTTAGTTCCTGCATTGCGGTTTGTTCTTATGCCCTTTTTATATTTCTTTTTGCGTCTTAAATTTCACTTGTAATTCAATCATTAAATGTTACTGTTTTTCTTTTCGGGCATTTCACTTTCTTGCAATTGAATTTTGTTTTCAGTGGTCATTACATTTAAGTGTCTTGAATAAATAAGATAATAATGAAATACATGTATCACGAAGTTTGGGAATAAAGTGACGGGTGGCACCAAAATTTTTCACACAGTTGAGATATGGGAAAAAGACTGGAAATAAATTATTTGCATCGATATGTCCTGATGACAATTTTAAAGAAAACAAAAAAAGTGTTTGCATAAATTGAAGAATTATTTCCTATGTTGTGATTGAGAGGTTATGTTGGGGGAGGGGGGCGATGACAACTTCCTCATTGGCTCAAGGGGGCGATTCGTTCAAAAAGGTTAAGAACCACTGGACTAGATGACCTCCAAGGTACCTTCCAACTTTTATTATTATTATTATTATTAAAATATTTGTCAAAGAAAGTGAAAACGTAGTGAAATTCTAATTAGCAGAGCAGTGGTTCATGCATTAAGTCTGAGGGAGATGGGTGGTTCAAAAATGGGGGGAAATAAATAAGTAGAATAAATAGCTAAAATAAAAAAATGGCAAGATGGATGAGGAAATTATGAATTTCTAGCCTTTCTGTGTGCATTTGTCAATCTAGTTCTTGACAGTTTCCCTGATATCCAATGTTTCAATTAAATCCTACAATAATTTTCCTTTACCCCACTGTCTTCCTTTGGGAGGTGATCCCTCTCAAATGCTTCTGTCTTATAAATGGCCATTTAGATTGGATTCATTGCAGTCCACATTCTCCTTGGGGTACTCTCTCTTCTCTATATATGTATATATCATAGTCAAACAAATGGGCACTTGGGCATCCAAAAGGGTTAACATATTTGATTTTTTTTGAAAAGGGGGAGGACTAAAAATTCCATCTCCATCTTTCCAGAGATGTCAATTTGATCCCCATGCTCTCTGCAGTCCTGAACTACCCAGAAAGTTTAAAAAATGGCTGCAAAAATGAACTTATCACTTTGCCTTATAATTGCATTCAATGTTTAGTTCAGTTCTTTTATGTATGTGTTTATGTGTAGTTTAACAACATCGATATGTATTTGTATTCTGTTGCATAAGATTCTCTCTGTGGAGCGTGGACCTTTCTTGTGTGTGAATGCTGCTTGTTTGGAGTGATCTAAGCTTTAAAAAAAACAATGTTATTCTGTGATTAGAGAATATAAGGGTACAAATGTCATCTCCCTTTTACTTCCTGCATAATGCCTTGTAAAGCCATTATGCTATGGCTCTAGGCTGTTATAGAACGCAACAGCATCATCATTAAGCACTTAAATCAACTTTTTTTGGCCTCAGCAGGAAGGGCAGCAGAAGAGAGAAGCCAACCTTTTCAAGTTTGTTCTTTGCAGACAGAACCTGCAAAGAATGGAGGCGATGTTGCAGCTTCATCCCAATTCAAAGCTGCTTATAGAAATCAGATCTCTCTCAAAGCAAGAAAGTTCTTTATAATGAAAAAGTGCCAGCAGTTGGAGTGAGCTCTTGGCCTGGTCATTGAAGAAGCCAAAATGATTTGCTCTGGAAGATTTTAGTATATGCAGCAGATAAAAAAAAATCCAGACCAAAGAATTCTAAGAATGCTCTAAGATAGATCTCAGAATACAATTTGTACCATAGAAACTGGATGAATTGACAGTATTCATAGAAAAGAAGGGATGAGAAGGATGCCAAGGTGGGCATGTCCAAGTCTTGTACCTGGAAGCCATCCCATAGAATTTGTGTGTTTCCTGCCTGAGTTTTTCTGGAGTTAAAATCTGTTGTTAAATTAAAACAGTGTACCATATATGATATGAACAAGTGTGAGTGTAATTTGAACAATAAAAGAATCAACTTTTGTTTCTAACAGTCCAAGAATCTCTTATGTTGAGGGATAGTGAATAAATACAGGTAGAATTGGAGGTATTAAAAATCTCTCTTTATAGACCTTTGTATGAATGATAATGCTATTCATCTGCTTTGCAAACAAATATTCAAAGAAAAGAAAATTCCTGGAGATTTCCACAGTTCACTGTCCCTGGGTCTGAGAAGGTGGTAGCCATCATTAAATTCAAAGGAGAGAAACCTTATACAGAATCTTATATAGAACAACAGAGTTAGAAGGGACCTTGGAGGTCTTCTAGTCCAACCCCCTGCTCAAGCAGGAAACCCTATACCATTTCAGACAAATGGTTTTCCAATCTCTTTTTAAAAACTTCCAGTGTTGGAGCATTCACAACTTCTGAAGGCAAGTTGTTCCACTGATTAATTGTTCTGTTAGGAAATTTCTCCTTAGTTCTAGGCTCTCTCCTAAAATTAGTTTCCATCCATAGTTTTTCCTTCAGTTGCTTTAGAGAATAGATTGATCCCCTCTTCGTGGCAACTCCTTAGCTATTGGAACACTGCTATCATGTTGCCCCTAGTTCTTCTTTTCATTAAACCAGACATACCCAATTCCAGCAACCATTCTTTACATATTTTAGCCTTTAGCCCCTTAATATTCTAATTATCTAATCAACCATATGGCAAGGATAAGGATAAAGTTTCTGCAGGATATCAAGAGTCTCAAAAATGGTTTTTTTTTGTTTTTTTTAAGGCAACAACTGATTTTTTGAGGAAGAAGAAAAAGATGTTTCGCTTCCCATCCAGGAAGCTTCATCAGTTACATTGGATAAAAACTATCAATAATATTTCAACCTGTTTTCAGGTTTAACTAACTTACAATTAACATATTCCAATTTGGCCTTACATAAACATATGGTATACAATTCGGGTATCCAATTTCCCTTATAATATAAATTGTTTCTAACATATACATATTATTCCAATTATTCTATTTATATTTCTCAATTAAATTCTATCTCTTATTCTATTCTATTTCACATACATATTTTATAAATGAACATGACTTTAAGTATTTTAAAACCATTTTACATTTTAGCCTAAAATAATAAAACAATAATTATTTCTAAAATAGACAAATAGTATAACTATTATATTTTAATATTTCTCAACTATACTCTATTTCCTGTACTCTATCAAATATAAGTAAAAATATCAGTAATATTTCACCAATCTCAATCCAACTCCTTTAATTTTAAATTTTCCAATTTTCCATATTGCCATTCCGGACCATAATCAAATCAATAATTTACATCAATATTGACTCAGACCAAAATCTTAGACCTTAGAAATCTCAAAAGTATTAATTCAATCAAAGTCTCTAAAAGCCATTTTTACCCGTCAGATAAAGTTTTAACTCTCATTTTTAAACCTAATTCTAGCTTTCTTTTTGTGCCAAACAGGTTTCCACAATAGGGCCTCTAGCTCCTCCCATCTTAGTGTTTGGCTATACACATTTTTCCACAATTGAGTCTGATCGTAGTCTTCTTCTCTTTTTTCCAGTGTTGTCTGCACTATGTAATCAGTCTTAATCAGTATGGTGATTATTCGTTGTTTGTTCATATTGTCAGCCCTTTTAGTGTCTCATATTTGAGAGTCCATTCCTGTTGCTTTTAAGATTTTAGATGTTTTAGTTGAATTCTGCTTTTGGTCATCAGAAATCTCCATCATTTGCATATGAGGTGTAACATCTTCCTCTTCAATAGATTGTAAATATATTTCCTCCATCTCGTTAAATTGTAAATCTGGTTGTGTGTCATAATCGGTCAAAATTTGAGATTCAGTTTTTAACTCTGGAACATCCTCTTTCCTGAGCATTCTAAAATGTTCTTTTAATTCCTCTTTCATTTCCAAAAAAATTTCTAGTATAAGTCCATAGTTAAGTTGTGGGTGGGATTCCATTCTTCGTTTTTTTAGTGAAAGTTCGGCTTAAAAGGTAGATTGCAATATTATAAAATATAAGATCCAAACAGAAATAGGAAAAAACAAATGATCAAGCCCAACACAAAGCTAAAGACAGCAATAGTCCAAGTCAGTATTGTAAATATCTAATTTATAATCCAAAGTAATAATAGAAGAGGATGCCTTGGAAATCAATTATTATATTGTAATCCTAAAGCAAGAGAGAATCCATTTTTCTGGGAAGTATATTTTGTATTATAAAGTCAAATGAACTACAAATAGAAAATTGAGCAAGTTCCAAAAGAGATACAAATGTCTGGGCATCATGCCAAGTTCAGGGAGTGAAAGTTCAGCTGAAAGTAGTTACTTTTTTGCAATAGGGATGTCTGGGCTTCATGCCAAGTTCATAGATACATTGTAACCATTCAATCCACATGAATCCGCCCAGAGAACCGAAGGATTTTTTTTTTCTAAAGTAGACAATAATGTTCAGAAGGGGGGGAGGAAGAAAAACACTCCACCCCCCTCCCTAAGGGCTTCCACTTAAGCTAAAACAAGCAAGCAGAGAGAGAGAGTCACAGTAGGAATTTTTTTTCAGGATCCCCGAATTCCAACAGTTCAAATAGACAATAAAAATTAATTATTTTTTCCAAAGCCCGTTTTCCCAAGTATCCGAACGCTGCTTTCTCAAGGTAGGGAAATAGTTTCTAAAAGCTTTTCACAGGGAGGTAAATAGGGTATCAAGAGGGAAGGAAAGGTCTCACCCGGATCTTCCACGGTGGTTCTTTTTGCTTAGATGTTGCTGTGACTTTTGGCTGGAGCAGCTAAGTGATCGGCCATGTTACTGGCGGATCTTTTCCCCATCGGCCCAAAGGTGATTTCTCGGACCGCAGAGGGAGCTGCCGCTCCCTCCGCAATCAACAAGTGTCCTCCTCCACGGTGGTCACCCCTCCAGGGCGACTTTCGACCCTGTCCAGGGTCTACCGGCGGGGGGAAACCGGTCGGCAAAGAGAACATACTCTTTGCGCGACTGCAGGCTCTGCGACTGGAACCGGAAGTCAGTTACATTGGATACTTGATCAGTATCAAGTTCAGTTATAGGATCAGTTGTAGTTATAGATCAATTAAGTTATAAGTTCAGTTATAGTTATAGATCAGTTGAGTTATAAGTTCAGTTCAATTGTAAGTTCAGTTGTAGGATCAGTTATACTTGAAGCGAAACATCATTTTTTTCTTCCTCAAAAAAATCAGTCCAGTTGCCTTTTCAAAAAAACCACCTTTGAGGCAACTAGATCAGGGCTTTTCAACCAGTGGTACACATACCACCGGTGGTACTTTAGCACCTGGCAGGTGGTACGTGACCCCTAGCCAAGTGTAGCGGGGGAGGGAACCAGCTAAAGTGGTGCCACACAGACCTGGAGGAGATCAGCTGGAGCTGCAGGGCTTGGCAGAAGCCCCAGGATCTGCATGTGCAGCTGCATGCTGGTTGAAGCTTCTGGCACACCTGGAAGAGAAGAGGAGGAGGAGGTGGAGAGAGGAAAAGCTATAAAAGGAGCAGGTTTTGGTCAGAGAGGAAAAAAAAAAACACGGAGAAAGAGAGAGGAGAGGAGAGGAGAGGAGAGGAGAGGAGAGGAGAAGAGAAGAGAAGAGAAGAGAAGAGAAGAGAAGAGAAGAGAAGAGAAGAGAAGAGAAGAGAAGAGAAGAGAAGAGAAGAGAAGAGGCTGTTGTTAGCAAAGCGCTGAGGAGAGAGCGAGCGAAGGGTGAGTGAAAGAGCGAGCAAGGGGCTTTTGCGAGCAACGTGTGAGTGAAAGAGCAAGAGAGAAGCTTGTGTGAGCAACGTGTTTGTGAATGAGAGCAAGCTAGAGGCTTTTGCTAGCAAAGGGTGAGGGGGGGTTGAGAGCGAAGGGTGAGAGAAAAAGGGAAAAGTGAGGGGAGGAAGGGAAAAAGAAAAGGCATTGACTTCTGAGTTCCACTGTTGCAGTAGGAAGGAAGCATTAACATTGAACCTCAACTTTTTACTTTTCCATAATATTATAAGCTAGCCATTTCTATAACAACAAATTAATCTAACCAGTAAAGCCCCAAATCCCCCTCCCTTTTTTTAAGTCATCAAGTTTTTGACACCTTGCTAAGCACTGGTGGTACTCGAATATTGTCATGTCCTAAAAGTGGTACAATCTGTGAAGAGGTTGAAAAGCCCTGACTTAGATGACTGAGAGGATTCATAGACATCAGGATATCAAGAGTTTTGTGTCTCATCTAGATTCTAAAAACAATTACTTAGAAAGGTGAGAGTAGGATAGAATATTCTTCCAGGCAAAAATATCTAGCTACAGAATATGATTCATACTGATGTATGAACATTTATTCATTACTGTATCATTTTACAAAAACAGTTTATATGCACCAAATAGGCCCTGAATGGCATCAAAGCAAAACACTACTTGATTTAGTCTGTGAGGTATTGATAAAATATGTGAAACAAAAAAGTTGATTTCTTAAAGTGTCAATCATTTTTCTTTTCAAAATAGGACAATATTTGTTTTAATAAGCTTGAATCCCAAAATGGATCAAACATTTATTTGATGAGTATTGGAGTTAGTACATTGGTTCACTGTATTTCTTTTACATATTCTGTGGTATTTCGTATGGTAGTCCTGGAGGATCTATTGTGCTTCTCTATTCATACTTAGATTTCACAAAGCAAAACAAAACAAAAACAGCTTAATTGCTTCATCTACAATTCTGTTTTCTTAATTGTTCCTTTCATGTTTCAAGAACAAAGGTTCAAAGGAGAAGAAGCAAAATCTTCAGATCTTCTTCATCCTGCTGTCTAAAAGTAACCATTTTTGTTACAGATGCTTTTCAATTGTGGATGCATTGCATCACATGGGAAGGAGATGCCTCTAAAAGGCCCATCCTGTCCTAGAGAAATGAACTAGTTTCCAAATAATTCATCTTTTGGGGAGTCACAAATGCCTTCTATTAATTTGGATCAGCATAAAATTCATCTTTTGGTGACTGTTTTTTTGAATGTCAATCCATACTTTAACATACCTGAAATGTTGGAAGAATAATTTGAGGTTTTCACAAACTGGGGTGATTCAAGAACAAATAAAAAATGACATCCAGATATACTGTGAAAGGAAATTTTATTCTCAAGAACAAAAGGCTCTGTTCTTGAGGGTAGACTACGGAGAAAATGGGGTGCAGGGACTTGGTTTTATAGGGGGACTGGTTTTTGGTGTGAGCAGGGAGGGTGTGGGTTGTATACATGCTGGTTTCACAGTGTCCTTCCTGTGCAGTTTGGGATGTTCTTTCTTTGGGCTTTGATCCTGTGTGAAATCTGGAAAAGATAGATTGCCCTTGCCCTCAAATATTAGATTCTACCTCTGGCATCTTCCTTTCTGCTAAGGGAATTCCTGTATCCCCATGGAGCCAGTGAGGTGCCAAAAGGAAGGTTGGGCAGATCAGAGGCCTTTTAACTTCTAACAGAAAAAATGTATATAAAACGTAAATATACAGATGTGTCACTAAGATACTCTTTTATCTTTTTCCATTCCTCCTCCTCTTCCACACATGAAACCCAGATTTGAATTCTAGTCTGGAGGACTACTGAGATGATTGAGAGAATACAAGAGGCTATAGGAGAAAGAGAAGATGCCCCATGCCAATTTTCTTTCTGAAAGGACTAGGGCTTTAGAGCAGTTCTTATGCTTTTCCCTTCAATGATAAAAGGGAGATAGAGAAAGAGATAGAAAGACAAATGGCTCTTCGGTATATTCTGAGGGAGTGTGATGGTCCAGTGGTTAAAGACACTTAGCTTGACAGCCTGGGTTCAAGACCTGAGCTCTGAACAACAGGGAGAGCTCCTGTTACTTGCCCCAGTTCCTGCCCACATAGCAGTTTGAAAGCATGCAAATGCAAGTAGGTTAATAGGTACTTCTTTGGTGGGAAAATAACAGCATTCCATGCACTTCAGTGTTTAGCCAGCATCATGGCCTTATCAGAGTCCAGTTTGGAAGAGGAGGAGGAGTTGGAACCAGAACTGTCCAACAGGGATGGCATGTCTTCCTTGGCATGTTGGAGAGGCCAGGGGCTGAGGACGATGCTGTCCCAGGCCTCTCAGGCATTGGGGGAGGTGGTCGAGCAAATGGAGAGCTGCCTGCTCTCACAGACACGGAAGGATCAGTTATAGGCTAGCAGTGGTGCCGATAGGCAGCAGATCCCTTCTGATAAAGAACAGCTGCCTCCCCTACACAATCCAAGGGCACAGAGAGTAGAGTGGAGGCTAGCTCAAAGGAGGGCTGCGAGGCTACTGGGGAGAAGTTCGCCCCACTCCTCCTCATTGCCTTGTGGACTTGCCTTTGGCCTTGTGGACTTGCCTTGCCCTGTGGACTTGCCTTGCCTTGCCTTGTGGACTTGCCTTGCCTTTCCCTTCGTACCATGACACTGGACTTTGCCCCATGAGCAAAGTCCCTTCTCTTTGGATTTTCTTTGTTGTTTATTAGATTTTGTTTCGGGGACTGAGGGTGGCTGCCTTCTGGGTAGTGTAGGGTCAAGTCTTACTGGCTTTTGTAGGGCTGTTTGTTGTGGCATTTAATCAGAGCAATAAAGAACTCTAACGATGACTCCCTCTGCGTAGGCGACCTGGGTCATAACAGCCATGCTGGCCACATGACCATGGAAAATGTCATCAGACAACACTGGCTCCCTTAGCCAATAAACAGAGATGGGCACCATGCCCTAGAGTTGGACACAATTGACAGGGAAACCTTTACCTCTTACCTTATATTCTAGAGATAATCTTGCAAAAGTCAGTTTGAAGAGCTGAAGGCCTGCTACACAATCAAGAAAAAAAGAAGTAAAATGCAGGGCAAGTTTTTCTTCTTTGGGACAAAATACCTCACACGTGACATTTTGCAGCATTGTGCCTCCTAATCTGGGGGCAGATTGGAAAAAAAATCCCACAGGGTGAAAACATGAAGATCAGTTCAGGAAAAAAACTATAGTGCTTTCTGATTGGCTAAATGCAGCCATAACATAATACAATGGCATGAATATTCTGATAATATACTGACTTAGTAGCATCTAATAGTTTAAGAAGCTGTAACGAAACCAACCTTGCCTCTTGTCTCTTAAGCGCAGTCATCCCTTATTGTCTACAGTAGTCATTGCCACCACCTCTGGAGGTCCCTTTTTGTCCTCACCATCCACTTTTCTTCTAAATATGGCTAATTTGCAACAACAATAAAGTGTACTTAAGTGGTGAATGGAAGCTGCCATAGATTTCTTTAGCAACTGTGAAAAGAATAACAGGGGGAAAATGGCTTTCATGGGTTTCCAGCTCAAAGAATCATGTCAGTGGTAGATTAGTAATTATTACAGGCAAGTGTCTTTTGTTTAGTTTCCATTTTATTTCAGCATCCTTCAGAGAAGTGGAAGGTGGTACAAAGGTAGGAGTATTGAAAAAAAATACAAGAAAAAGAAGACATAGATAGAAGTTTTTTTATATCTAGATTCTCTAAAAAGGGATTTTCCTCTGGATTAAAATGAAAATAACTTTAATTTTTTATCATATTCAAAATGTGTTTAGAATCTTTCCCCCTATCTTTGTTGTTGTTGTTGTTAGTTGCAAAGTCATGTCCGACCCATCGCGACCCCATGGACAACGTTCCTCCAGGCCTTCCTGTCCTCTACCGTCTTCTGGAGTCCATTTAAGCTCACGCCTACTGCTTCAGTGACTCCATCCAGCCACCTCATTCTCTGTCGTCCCCTTCTTCTATTGCCCTCAATCTTTCCCAGCATTAGACTCTTCTCCAATGAATCCTTCCTTCTCATTAGGTGGCCAAAGTACTTGAGTTTCAACTTCTTTACAGCATCGGACTTTCCTTTCATCACCAGATGCATCCACAGCTGAGCGTCCTTTCAGCTTTGGCCCAGTCACTTCACTCTTTCTGGTGCTACTAGTACTAGCCCTCTGCTCTTCCCCAGTAGCATATTGGACACCTTCCGACCTGAGGGGCTCATCTTCCAGCGTCATATCTTTTTGCCTTTTAGTACTGTCCATGGGGTTTTCATGGCAAAGATACTGGAGTGGGTTGCCATTTCCTTCTCCAGTGGATCACATTTTGTCAGAACTCTCTGCTATGACCTGTCCATCTTGGGTGGCCCTCCACGGCATAGCTCATAGCTTCACTGAGTTACGCAAGCCCCTTCGCCACGACAAGGCAGTAATCCATGAAGGAGCCCCCTATCTTAAACTCTACCTTAATTAGTTTGTCCCCCTGCTCCTGAATCTTTGTAATCATTTTGCCATGAGGAGAAGGCATTTTTCAACGTTATATATTGATAAAACAAGACAATTCAGTGAATTTGTTTTGTGACACAAATCTTGTCCCTGTTTTGGCTTAGGACAGTGATGGCAAACCTTTTAGAGACCGAGTGCCCAAACTGCAACCCAAAACCCACTTATGTATCGCTGGGTGCTGGGTGGGTGTGGCCCACTGGGTGGACGTGGCCCACTGGGTGGGCGTGGCCACAGTAGTCATGGCAGCATGGATGGGCATGGCCCACTGGATGGGCGTAGCTCACTGAGTGGGCATGGCTACGGTAGTCATGGCAGTGTGAGTGGGCGTGGCCAGGGTTGCTCCTGAGGATGCCTGTGGGGGCCAGGCAGGGTTGGGGGAGATCCAGGGGGTCTCTGGCGGGTGGGGCAGTGGGCAGAAGGCTCGTCATCTTGTTTTGGCAATGAGCCAATCAGATCACAGTAGGATTCAGTTATTGATGTCATGTATTAAAGCTGAGAGGAGGACATTTGTCAGTGTGTTATGTGATCGCTATCAAGTTGGTTGGGTTTTTTTGTGTTCTTTCATTTAGTGAGCTTGTAAAACGTAATAAAATTAAAGTAATGGTGCAAAGAGTTGACTGGTTGCCCAGAAAGCGATGTAAAATAGTATTATTAAATGAACAAGGCTACAGTTATAAAGAAATTAGAAGAAAAATTGGTGGAAACTTAACCAAAGGTGGCATTTCTACTGTACACTTTTCCCAAAAGGTTTCCACAATTTTGGCCACTACTGTATGAGGAGGGAATTAAACAATGAAAGCACAGTGTCTTGGATTTTACAGGTTGTTGGAAAAGTACTCATTCATTTTACCAGATGCTAAAAGTAACAGAAATCTGAAGCAGAATGCCTGTACTAGCAGATGCAACTGATATAAAATCTGGACAAAGAATGATCAATAAAGCATTCTTGGTTGTCTATTTTATCTTTCCTAATAAGCTGCAACCAACTTCCTCACTTAACTTTGCAAAACCTGTGGGTTCCACGCCATTTCACATACCTGCAAGAAAGCAGCTGCAATCCGAGTACTCTTTTCCAGTCGCCTAGCAAGGTGTCAAAAACTTGATGACATCCCCCTCCCAAAAAAGGAAAAGTAATAAAGTACAGTAATTCTCGACTTACAACAGTTAACTTAGTGACTGTTCGAAGTTACAAAGGCACTGAATAAAGTGGCTAATGACCATTTTTCAATTATGACTGTTGCAGCATCTCCAGGGTCATGTGCCTCCCTCCTTCTCATTCCCATGTCCTTCCTTTCCTTTCCTTTCCTTTCCTTTCCTTTCCTTTCCTTTCCTTTCCTTTCCTTTCCTTTCCTTTCCTTTCCTTTCCTTTCCTTTCCTTTCCTTTCCTTTCCTTTCCTTTCCTTTCCTTTCCTTTCCTTTCCTCTCCTTTCCTTCCTTCCTTCCTTCCTTCTCCCTCCCCTTCCTTCCTCTCTCTCTCCCTTTCTCCAAAGTGCAAACATGCATCCTCCACCCCCCCTGCGAGCTTCTGCAAAGCGCAAATGGGCGCCACATCCCACCTGCCTCCTCCGAAGTACAAACATGTGCGTCCTCCTCCCCCACCCCTGCGAGCTTCTGCAAAGCACAAATGGATGCAACATCCCACCTGCTTCCTCCAAAGTGCAAACATGGCTTGGCAGGCAACTTCTCCTCGGCCCCTGGATGAGGTAAAAGGGGCCAGATCCAGATCCCCCCCACCCAACCCTGCTCTCGCTGGCTGGCTGGCTGGCTGGCTCCTGGCCATTCTCCCACCTCCCCGACCCAACCCTCGCAGAGCCCCGACCCGGTTCCTTACCTCTGCCCGGCTTGTTCCATGGCCTCATGGCAGCGGCACTGGGCAGGAGGTGGCAAAAGGCCGCCAACTCCTGGCTGGCAACCTGCCAGGTGGCCCCGCCCTCCCAGCGCCTGGGCGGGGCTGGAGGCGGAGAGGCCACGCCAGGGGTCCAGCCATCACCACCCAGGCCTCACTCTGCGTAGAGGACAGAGCCCCATCGGAGACTTCCTGACCAAGGCTGCGGAGAGGCACCCAGCAGGGCAGAGCAGCCGCCATTGCCCAGAACCACCGGACGGCTACCGGGTGGTGGCGAGGAGATGGCCGGGCTTCCCCTCATTGCTGCTGGCCATCCGGGCTCTGCGGCCCAGTGCCCCTCCTCCCCCCACAGGGGTCACGGCTGGAGCGCGGGCGTGGCCAGAACCGCTCGGCCCTCCGGCTGCCTCCTCCCGGCCATGCAGCGGACCTGGCAGCGCCACCTGCCACTTTAAGGGGAGCGGCCGTGAGGGAGGGACCGGGGAGGGACCGGAGCCGTGCCTGCCCGCCCAGTCTTCCAACCGGGCATCCCGGTCGCTTCTTTCAGAGCCAGCCCAGCCGCAGCCACCGATGCGGAGCCACTGAAGCGCCGCCCACCTTGCCCAGAGCCCTGCCCGGCTGCCACCGGAGGCAAAGATCCGCGCCATGCCAAAACCTGCCATTTGCTGGGAAACGGCCGGTTTCAGCGTGGTGTGGATCTTTGCCTCCTCTCGGCCTCAGCCCTGGTGGCGAGCTTGCCTCTGGGCAAAGTGGGCGGTGCTTCGGCGGCTCCGCATCGGCGGCTGCAGCCGGACCGGCTCTGAAAGAATCGAGTGGGACACCCGGTTGGGAGGAAGAGTGGGCGGGCAGGTGTGGCTCCAGTCCCTCCCTGGCAGGCCGCCCTTTGTTCGTCCAGAGTCCTGCAGCAGGCGCCTCCCTCGTGGCCACTCCCCTTAAAGTGGCAGGTGGCGCTGCCGGGTCCGCCGTATGGCCAGGAGGAGGCAGCTGGAGGGCTGAGCAGTTCTGGCCACGCCTGCGCTCCAGCCACAACCCCGGCCTTACAAGCTGCGGGGGGAAGGGGGGTGCTGGGCCGCAGAGCCCGGACGGCCAGCAGTGATGAGGGGAAGCCGGGTCGTCTTCTGGCCGCCACCCGGAGGCTTTCCAGGGGTTCCGGGAATGGGTGGCTGCCCTGCCCTGCTGGGTGCCCCTCCGCAGCCTCGGTCAGGAAGCCTCCGATGGGGCTCCATCCTCTGTGCAGAGCGAGGCCTGGGTGGTGATGGCCAGACCCCTGGTGTGGCCTCTCTGCCTCCAACCCCGGCCAGGCGTTGAGAGGGCAGGGCTGCCGGGCAGGTTGCCAGCCAGGAGTTGCCAGCCTTTTGGGGGAGTAGAACCCCCATCCGCCCCCGTGGCCTGGGTGGCCGGCGCCTTCTGCCCGGGGGCGAGGTGGTCACAGCCGGCCTTTGACTCCTGGGGACCGCAAGGGTGGCCCACAGCATGGTGAGTAGCAGCCTGCCATGGCGGGTGGAGGGAAGATTGGTGCCCCAAAGAATGGAAAGAGTGGAGCGGACAGTCCCCCGAGCCCTGGCCGAGCCGCTGCACGGATCGCCGTGCAGCCATTTCCCCCCCGCACAGATCACCGTGCCGTCGCCGTTTCCCCCTGCATGGATCGCCGTGCTGCCATTCGCCCCCCACCCGCCGCATGGATATCCTTGCCACCACCACCATTTCCCTTCCCCCACACAGATTGCCGTGCCACCGTCGCCATTTTCCCCCCACACCTCCCACATGGATTGCCCTGCCTTCCTTCTGGAGCTCGAATCCATGGCCGCAAGGCGATTTTGCAGTGCCCAGCAGCCCGATCCGAGCTCTAGAGGCATGGGAAAGGCCTCTGCCGCCCGGATTGGCCATGGGGGGTGGCGCGAAATCGCTCTGCAGGCTTACGTGGACTCACGCTGGCAGCTGCCACCACCATCCAGCCTGGATCTGCCCAGCTCTTGCAGATACTCCGACTCAGAGTGCAGAGAGAGAATGCAGGCACACGTGGAGAGGCGGAGGGGAGCAGCCTGGCCCCGCCTCCCTCTGGGATGATGGCGCGCATGCCCACAGGGACAGCTCCGCATGCCGCCTGTGGCACACGTGCCATAGGTTCGCCACCACGGGCTTAGGATCTCATCTTTGTCCATTTTCAGTTTCATCAGTTTGGACTTCAGTGAAATGGGTTTTTAAAGAATGGCAGCCATGTTGTGATTAGACACCCTCATTGCAGGGACAATACTGTAAGAAATATTTACTATTTGGAAGAATGGAAAAATACAGACTTTGTTCACTCAGGGACTTTCCTTCCATTTAAAAATATATACAGGTAGTCCTTGACTTACAACCATTCATTTAGCGACCATTCGAAGTTACAACAGCATTGAAAAAAGAGACTTAAGACCATTTTGTACACTTACAACTGATGCGGCATCCCCATGGTCACATGATCAAAATTCAAATGCTTGGCAACTGCCTCAAATTTATGGCAGTTGCAGTGTCCTGGGGTCATGTGATTACATTTGGCGACATTCTGACAAGCAAAGTCAATGGGAAGCCAGATTAATTTAACAACCATGTTACTAACTTAACTTAATTATCTTAACAACTGTGGCAAGAAAGCTCACTTAACATTTTGCTTAGCCAAAGAAATGTGGGACTCAACTGTGTTCATAAGTCAAGAACTATCTGTAAATTTATAACTATATTTGGCTGTAATAGAAACTGTTAAGATAACTCTCATATTGAAAAACTTTCCTTTTGTCTCTTAAGCTGTTTATGCTTACCTAGCATATAAAATTGACTATAGTTAAATGCTTTAACAACACAATTTTAAAGGACAGATGTCTTAAGTTTAAATCTGACTGACTTCTTTTTTATTTGTCTGCAATCTCCTACCTCATTGCCTTTGAGAGCAATAAAATCCTATATTTATTAGCCCGAGTGGCTGTTTTCCAAGTCTGCCTCACGTTAGAAATATCGGTCTAAAGCTATTTATCTTTTTTTTAAATAGAGATCTGTGCAAGCCTACTGCCTTATATTTATCTAAAGAATATTATTTTTAAAGCATCCAATTCATGTATAAACATCTAATTTATATTTTGATAAGCTGTTCCAAGCTTCTTTTGTATGTATTTTTCATAAAGAAGATTATGTTATCTCATAAAAATCATACCATCATAACATTCATTAGGGAGAAAATAGAAAAAGCTAAAAACTTAAGTTCCTTCAGCAAAACTTAACCATTTCTTTCTGTTTATTTTAGTTAACTTAATGACCACAAAAGACAATTATAACTGTGGCTGTAGACTTAATCTTCATTCCTTCTGTTCTTGCAAAGAAGACATCGAGACGAGGCTGGTTCACAACAAAGATCTCTTTATTGAAACACAATCACAGAACAGAAGCAAGAACACAATGGCCACTGGCCTTTTATATCCCCTTGCAAGGGGATGCACATCCAATCATTGCAGGCCATTCTCCCGCCTCGCGCATGTGCGCAAGGCCAGAGACAGCCTCTCTGGGTCCCGGGCAGACACGTGGTCTGTCCGGGTCTCTGTAGCCTTCCTGAGCCTTGCTGAATGACTCAGCAAGGCCCAGGACATAACACCCCTCCCCTCTTGGATTAAACAATAACTACGCAACACTTTACACACAAACACATCCTAGCAGGCCGGTTGACACATTATTCATTCAACCTTTACTCTTGCAACCCATTACCTGCAACTCCCTGTTATACACACGTACCTTCACACTTTGACAATATTAACATCGCAGCACTACAAATGTTTTCCTCAGATGGTGAGGACTACTAAACCTCCTGTATAGTAAACAGGGACCTTACATATTCCTTTAAATGCTTAGGAGGACCCTTAACCCGCTCTGATCTCCGTGGAGCCAGATTAGGTGTAGGTGTGGTTGTAGGTGTAGAGGTAGATGTTGAATTACAAATAGGTGCCTGGAGTGCCTGCTTGCGGTTTGCGCAAAACAAACCAGGACTTTGTCGCCCAGAAGACTCACGGGTTCCCCCTGACTGCTGACTGGCTGGATCCACCAAACCCAAACCAGAGTTCCTTGGTGGGGTTGAGTTCCCCGAGTCCATTGGTGGGGTGGAGTTCCCCGGAATTCCATGGGACTCCTCTTGGGAGCACTGTCCCTCGAGCCCAAGACCAGCAGCAGGAGTACTCTGAGTAGCCTATTTATGGCCATTTGCCCTTAGCCAGGGACCTCTGCCAGAGTCAGGAGCCACCTCCATGGCAAGACCCCCATCTGAAACATGTGGAGGAACATTTGGATAAACACCCTCGTGGAGAGACTGTGGTCCACAATCGTAATTGGGGTCCCCCTCCCCCCTGAGAGCAGAGCCAGGAGCGGACACGTGGCCAGGAAGCCTCCAACGCAATTGGTCAATGTGGCGTCTAAGCACACGACCATCCTCCAAGGCCACTTCGTAGGACAGTGGCCCAGAGACCTTGCATACCACAGCAGTGACCCAGAGATGTCCATGCCCATAGTTTCTGGTCCAAACCGGATCACCCACTT
The DNA here is from genome assembly GCA_023970755.1 of Azemiops feae. NCBI lineage: Eukaryota > Metazoa > Chordata > Lepidosauria > Squamata > Viperidae > Azemiops > Azemiops feae. Next base: position 2,270,297 of record JALGBA010004043.1, on the reverse strand, counting down.
GGAGTCTCCTAGGTGCCCACGGCTGTGACACCTGTGAAGCCACCCAGTCTGGGTGCAACCTGTCCAGTTTCGTGATGAGTCTGCGACCCCAGCATAGTTCAGTTGGGCTCTTTCCTGTAGCTGTGCAAGGTGTGGTGCGGTGTGCAAGGAGAAAATTGGCTAACCTGTGATACCAGGGTCCTTAAGTGATTTTCTTTAATGCCTCCTTGGTGGTATGCACCATGCGTTCAGCCTGACCGTTGGTGGCAGGGTGAAAAGGAGCAGACGTAGCATGCCAGATCATGTTGGCTTGAAGAAACGCCTGAAACTCAGAAGAAGTAAATTGGGGACCATTGTCTGAGACAAGGACATCAGGAAGACCATGGGAAGCGAAAATTCCTCTTAGCACCTGGATGGTCCTGGCAGTAGTAGTGGAGGATACAGGAACAACCTCTAGCCACTTGGAATGGCTGTCCACGAGGAGAAGGAAGAATTGCCCCTGAAAGAGCCCAGCATAGTCAATGTGTACACATGACCATGGAGTGTGTGTCTCCTCCCACCTATGTACAGGGGCCTGGGGCATCTCAGGCCGTGACTGTTGGCACACTTGGCACCCCTGAACCTGGGCCTCGATGTCCTTATCGAGTCCAGGCCACCAAAGATGGCTATGCACAAGCGCCTTCATCCTCACAATTCCCGGATGTCCCTCATGCAGAGAAAGCAAGACTCTAGTCTTCAATGAGGCCGCGATGACTACCCTGCTACCCCATAGGATACACCCTTTGAAATTGGAAAACTCATGTTTCCTACGCCAAAAACTTTGGAATTCTGTACCAGGACATGTGTCAGGCCATCCTGACAACACCCATGTCAGGAGCAGGGTCTGCCTCTATTTGCTTCAGAGGTAACCTACTAAGGCCATCAGCGTGGCCCATCTCTGTCCCTGGTTTGTGAACCAGGGTGAAGTCATAAGCTCACAAGAAAATTGACCATCTCAGCATTCTGGGGGAGATGATATGTGGGGTTTGTTTGTTTGTTGTAAACAAACCCAGCAAGGGCTTGTGGTCAGTGTATACCATGAAATGGCGGCCATACAAGAAATCATGAAATTTCTTGATGCCTGATACTATTGCCAAGGCTTCTCTGTCAATCTGCGCATAATTACGCTCTGCAGATGAGAGAGTTCTGGTGTAATAGGCCACAGGGACCTGAGTCCCATCAGCCTTGAGATGACTCAACACTGCTCCTACCCCATAAGGGGATGCATCACATGCGATGCACACAGGCAATTGCTCATTGAAATGCGCCAGTACCGCATTTGAAGATAGCAAGGCCTGGACTTCTTTGAAAGCCCTTTCATGGACGTTTGTCCATTTCCATGGAGTCTGCTTGTCCAAGAGCCGGTGTAATGGCTCAGCCACTGCAGCCTTGTGGGGGAGAAATGAATGATAAAAATTTAGCAGGCCCAGAAAAGCCTGGAGTTCAGCTTTTGACTGGGGACTTGGGGCCAGTTGAATGGCCTGAAATTTAGACTCTGCAGGGTGGATGCCATCAGCATCAATACGAAAACCTAGAAATTCGGTGGATGTTACACCCATCTTACATTTGTCTTGCTGTAACCTCAGCCCAGCTTGGCGGAAACGCAGCAAGACAGCTCTCAGCCAAGTTCCCAGATGACTCTCCTGCAATGAGGACATCATCGAAATAGGGGCAGACCCCAGGAATACCACGGAGCGTTCGCTCCATCACCCATTGGAAAATGCCAGGGGCTACATTGACCCCAAACTGCAGCCTTTTTACCTTAAAAGCCCCTCTGTGAGTAACTATAGTTTGGGCCTCAGCTGTTGCCTCATCAACAGGTAACTGTTGGTAGGCCTGAGCTAAATCAAGCTTAGCAAATGCTTTTCCCCCTTTCAGTGAGGCCAGAATGTGGCTCACCACAGGCACTGGATATGCATGCTGCTGCAAGGCCTTGTTTAGTGTGCATTTATAGTCCGCACAAATTCGGACTTCACCATTGGCCTTTAATGGTGTCACTATGGGGGTTTCCCATGGACTAGAATCCACAGGTTCTAGAATGCCTTGTTCGAGCAGTTTGTCCAACTCAGCATCTATCTTACTTTTGAGGGCAAAAGGCACCCTCCTTGGTTTAACCCTGATGGGTGTGATGGCTGGATCTAACTTTAAAGCAATGGGAGGCCCCTTGTATGAGCCAAGCTCTGGGCTGAACACATCAGCAAACTCCTTGCAGACTCCTGCAAGGCTGACAGTTTGTAGATGGTTAAGCCCAGTCACTTGGATCCCAAGTGCCTCGAACCAATTGAGTCCGATAAGACTCGTGCGATCACCCCCAACTACCACCACATCTAACAACCCATCAAATTCCTTATGCCGTACTCTAAGCGTGGCCTCCCCCTTCACACTGACTCGGGAATTCTGAAAGTCAGTGAGGATAAGATTGGAGGGCCTGAGTTTGACTCGTGAGCCACTCCTGGAACAAACCTTCTTAAAAGTGTCAGCAGAAATAATAGAAAGAGCGGACCCTGTGTCCAGCTCCATGGCCAGGGGAACTCCCTGCAACTTTACGTCAATGCGAATTTTTTTCTTAAGGGGCCGGTGAACCCCAGTTTTGAATACCCCCATACGGGACGCGCAGAAGCCCACCCTGTGTTGGCTGGGGACCTTGGTACCTTTCAGAGGCAACTCTTCAGGGGACCTGTTTTTCTGGCGACCCAAGCAGGCTGATGCGATGTGGCCTTGCCTGCCACATGCCCGACAAACAGCAGAACGAAAATGGCAGTCGGCCCTCCTGTGGCGACCCCCACAGCCGAAACACTGAAGGGATGCAGGCATCTTTCCTCTGCGTTCTTGCAGTCTTCTCTCCACCGACTTTTGAAGTCTGTCCACCTCTTCTTCCTCGGATTCTTCTTCGGATGCCTCTCGCACGACTTCCTGATGGACGGGAACTGCTGCTGGAGGGTTCTTGGTCGACCGCAAGGCCTTCACCGCACCACCGGCTGCTTCTTCAGCTGCACCTTCTCTCAGGGCATCTTGGAAGGACACATTAGCTCTAGCAAATAACTTTTGTTGCATCTCACAGCTTCGCAATCCGCAAACGAGCCGGTCTCAGAGCCTCTCTTCCAAGTCTTGGAACGCACATGGCCTAGCAGCCTGCCTCAGAGCTGCGACGAAGTCCGCAGATGATTCTCCCGGCCGCTGATCCCGCTGCTCGAATCGGTGCCTCCAAGCTATTACGGAAAGCTTGGGCTCAAAATGCTCATGCAGCATTTTTTTTCAAATCTGGATAGGCGATCGACTCCAGTGGTGCTGGGGCTACAAGGTTCTCAGCAATGTCAAAAGTCTCTTGCCCACAGACACACAGCAAGGTAGCAGCTTTCAATTCATCTTCTTGGATCTTGTTCACCCTGAAGTAATTCTCTACACGAGCTGTGTAAGAGCTCCAACGTTCTGGGTGTGACGTATCGAACTTGACAAGATGGCCCAGCTTGGACATCGTTGTGGCCAATAGCCTCTTCGACGTCTCTCTCCACAAGGAAGGAGAAGGGATCCCACGAAGCCAAGCCCACCTCCAGCATCTTTGTACTGGCAGGCGGTTGCTTCTCCTGGACGCCGTGCTTCTCTTCGCTTCAGGCCTTCAGGTGAGTTGGCCCTAGCTTCTTTCCCTTTGGTTTCCTTTGCGGCGAATCCCACCTTCGTCACCAATGTTCTGTTCTTGCAAAGAAGTCATCGAGACAAGGCTGGTTCACAACAAAGATCTCTTTATACAGAACAGAAGCAAGAACACAATGGCCACTGGCCTTTTATATCCCCTTGCAAGGGGATGCACATCCAATCATTGCAGGCCATTCTCCCGCCTCGCGCATGCGCGCGAGGCCTGAGACAGCCTGTCTGGGTCCCAGGCAGACACGTGGTCTGTCTGGGTCTCTGCAGCCTTCCTGCAGCCTTCCTGAGCCTTGCTGAATGACTCCGCAAGGCCCAGGACATAACACCTTCTCTGTAAAGCTGGTGGTCACTGCTACATTTTAAAATAATGTATCTGAAGCCTAGGGTCATAGCCTGTGGGGAATGTCCCAGCTGTTTTGTATCATTGTTTCTTAAGTACAGTGATTTTAAAACTGGATAAGATTGCAGTCAAAGGGAATGTATTTCCTACATTAATGACATCCACTTTTGCTGTTGTCCCTTTTACATATGCGTAAGAGCACACATAGCTGTAAAAAGGTTGGGAGACAATGCACCATCTCTTCTATTGCCAACCTTTAACTTTTTGTAAGAGTCCCACTTTACTTTAACTGGTAGTTGCTGCATCCATATTGAGTTACTCTTATTTTGTGCCTTGTCCAACTATGCTTTGCTTTCATACAGAGTTCCTACATTTGCCAAGTGAGAAGCTTTCCCTTGTTTTATTACTGAAGGTTCTGAAGTCAACACACAGAGAAGCAGTTGGGCTGATGTTAGTGTTATTTATTGATAATTTCTAAGATGCTCTACATCAGGCCTTTTCAACCTTTTCACCCATTGTACCACTTTTAGGATAAGGCAACATCCGAGTACCACCATTCGCCCAGCAAGGTGTCAAAAACCTGACCCCCCCCCAAAAAAGGAAAAAAATGATAAAGTACAGGTAGTCCTCGACTTACAACAATCTGCTTAGTGACTGTTCGAAGTTACAATAGCACTGAAAAAAGTGACTTATGACCATTTTTCACACTTATGACTGTTGCAGCATCCCCAGGGTCATGTGATTTACATTCGGATGCTTGGCAACTGATTCATACTTATGACATTCACAGTGTCCCAGGGTCATGTGATCATCTTTTGCAACTTTTTGACAAACAAAGTCAATGGCGGGGGGGGCAGCTCATCACTCAGGTTGCAGGATGCCTGTGTGGGGGGAATCCATGGGTCTCTGGTGGAGGGGGGGTGGGACTGGGGTGTGTGCCCTCCTTCCCTCCTTCCCTCCCTCTCTCCCATTGTCCCTTCTTTCCTTCCTTTCTTCCCTCCTTCTTTGTCCCTTCTTCCTTCCCTCCCTCCCTTCCATTGTCCATCCCTCCCTCCCTCAGGTTTCAGGGTGCCTGTGGGGGGGGAATCCATGGGTCTCTGGTGGAGGGGGGTGGGACTGGGGTGGGTGCCTTCCCTCCCTCTCTCCCATTGTCCATTCCTTCCTTCCTTCCTTCCTTCCTTCCTTCCTTCCTTCCTTCCTTCCTTCCTTCCTTCTTTCCTTCCCTCTTTGTCTCTTCCTCCTTCCCTCCCTCCCTTCCATTGTCCCTCTCTCCCTCTCATTGTCCTTCCTTCCCTCCCTCCATCACTCAGTTTTAATTTCTTCGATGCTGGTTCCTTTGCTGAATCACTTTCCTTTTGTGCTCGCGCTCGGTGCAGCCGGGAGGCCAGCACAGCCACCGTTCTTCCGCAGGGGGAGGAGAGTGCAGGCAGCGGAGGAGTGCACGGGGGCGGGGAAAGGGCCACGGCTGCCAGACTCCCTCTGGTGCGTTGCGCACGGCCGCAGCCGGAGAAAAGCAGCGAGCGGGGAAGCGCTCATTCATTGCTGCAGCCAGCCCTGAGGAAGAGCCGGCACAACCCCCAGGCGAATCCTGCCTGGCTACATTCTTTGCCGCCGAAAGAAGGGCTTTGATCCTGCTTCCCCTTCGCTCCGGCCAGGTCCATCAATGCCAGATCTAACCCCAGGGCAGTTTGAAAGGCCAGCAGGCTGGCTGGGGGTTTTGGGGTGGAGACATGTGAGCCTTCCTCCATCGTCTTGAATCTGGCTTTGATCCTGCTTCCCCTTCGCTCCGGCGGGGTCCGTGAATGCCAGATTCAAGAAGACGGAGGAAGGCTCACATGTCTCCACCCCAAAACCCCCAGCCAGCCTGCTGGCCTTTCGAACCAACCTGGGGTTAGATCTGGCATTCCCCTTCGCTTCCCCTTCGCTTCGGCGGGAATGCCAGAAGAAGCGAAGAAGCGCTGATCAGCCGGAAAGCGGGGCTGATCTTGGTGCTTCCCCTGAGCCCCCCCCCACAGCCCCGGAGAAGCCCTGATCAGCCGGAAAGCGGGGCTGATCCTGGCGCTTCCCCTGAGCCCCCCCCCACAGCCCCGGAGAAGCTCTGATCAGCCGGAAAGCGGGGGCTGATCCTGGCGCTTTCCCTGAGCCCCCCCCACAGCCCCGGAGAAGCGCTGATCAGCCGGAAAGCGGGGCTTTTCCTGGCGCTTTCCCTGAGGCCCCCCCCCACAGCCCCGGAGAAGCGCTGATCAGCCGGAAAGCGGGGCTGATCCTGGTGCTTCCCCTGAGCCCCCCCCCCACAGCCTTGTCAAGCTGGCCAAAACTCAAAATCCAAACAGTCCAATTTTGTATAGTTCTTGTCTTATATATTTTATAATCCACTGTAATTTTTAGTTGTCAAGGTTTCAGTAAAATCAATGTTTTATAATAATTCTTTCTTATAAGAGTCAATTGTCAACCAGTCAGAATTGCAATTCAATATATTTAGCCACCTTAAATCCTTCCTGTAACTTCTCCTCTCAAAAATTAGTCATAAATCAAAGTTTTTAAACAGTTCATAAATTTAGACCACAATCAAAGTATTTCTTTTCCTTCAAACACTTTCCAATCTTATAGCTGGCCCAGTATACAATCTCTTCTTTGTTCCCTGGCAACTATCTTCTTAAAGGTTAATAGAGTTCATGAGAACAGATTTTTCTTTGTTTCTGGGTATTGTCTTTAATGTGCTATATTCTAATTGTCCACTAGATGTCAGCAAATATTTGTTTTCCAGCTCTTTCAGACAGGAAGTTCTTATTATTTTTCTTTTTTTATATAATTTCATCAAAATCCTTTAGAATATAATCTTAGCAGGTTTTTTTTAGTTTCTAAGTTTGATCAGATTGGAGTATTTTGAATTTAATTTCAATATGTTTCTTTCCTCCTTAAAGGTTAATTCGCCACTTCCGTCTATGGAGGAATGGGAATATAGTCCCCTCCCCTCACTTTTGGAGGTTTTTTTGCTTTGGGGATCTTTCCCAGGGACTTAGTTGCAAAATAAGGGAGAGAAGATCAAATACTCTCACCAATTCCAAGCACGCTGTTCACCGTTGTTCTGGTTAGTGCTCTTGGACTTCGGCTGCAGGTAGCTTGGGCTAGATGCTGGCATGCGGCTAGCCTTTCTCCTGTCGGGTCAGAGGGCTTCTCCTGGATTGAAACGGAACAACCGCCGCCGTTCCGTGATCAGCGGGGTGCCCCTCTTCCTTTGCCACCTCTCCGGGGCGACTTCAGACCCATTTAGGGTCCCCTGGCAGGACGAAAGCATGGATGATTTCGCAATCCCGCAGCCATGCACTACAGCGCAAAAACCGGAAGTCAAAATCATTCCTTCGTTGTTGCTCAGTGCTGGTTGGTGAAAAAAGAAAAATCTAAAGGTGTGTAACTTTTATTCTTTACCTGTGTGTTTTACCTTTAAAATCCTAAATGTGTCATGAGAAAAAGTTTACTGGGTTTCATCTTTGTCCCTTAACATGGCATTTGATAAGGGTGAAAGGGGGGAGGAAAGGTAAAGTTTGGACATATTTTTTTTTAAACAAGTTTTATTAGGTTTTTTTTGGTTTTACATCAAAGTGCTTAGGAATCATCGTGGAGATAGGGTAATCAATCATCCAAAAAAGAAAGAAAGAAGCATAATCATACATATATAATTCAAAGGTTCCCTCTCTATTTCCTTCAATTAATATAACATTGTTGAATTAATACATTTCTAAATAGAATTTAGTCAATCCAAAAAAAAAATATCAATAATATTTCACCTGTTTTTAACCTTAACTAACTTACAATTACCATGTTCCAATTTAGCCTTAAATAAACACATAATTTACACTTCGGGTATCCCAATTTCCTTTACTTCATAAAATAATAATTATTTCTAAAATATACATATTATTCCAACCATTCTATTTTTATACTTCCCAACTATACTGGCACCTCTAGACTCTAGCCTTCCTCCGTCTTCTTGAATCTGGCATTCACGGACCCCGCCGGAGCGAAGGGGAAGCAGGATCAAAGCCAGATTCAAGAAGACGGAGGAAGGCTCACATGTCTCCACCCCAAAACCCCCAGCCAGCCTGCTGGCCTTTCAAACCGCCCTGGGGTTAGATCTGGCACTGATGGACCTGGCCGGAGCGAAGGGAAAGCAGGATCAAAGCCCTTCTTTCGGCGGCAAAGAATGTAGCCAGGCGGGATTCGCCTGGGGGTTGTGCCGGCTCTTCCTCAGGGCTGGCTGCAGCAATGAATGAGCGCTTCCCCGCTCGCTGCTTTTCTCCGGCTGCGGCCGTGCGCAACGCACCAGAGGGAGTCTGGCAGCCACGGCCCTTTCCCCGCCCCGTGCGCTCCTCCGCTGCCTGCGCTCTCCTCCCCCTGCGGAAGAACAGCGGCTGTGCTGGCCTCCCGGCTGCACCGAGCGCGAGCACAAAAGGAAAGTGATTCAGCAAAGGAACCAGCATCGAAGAAATTAAAACTGAGTGGTGGAAGGAGGGAGGGAAGGACAATGAGAGGGAGAGAGGGACAATGGAAGGGAGGGAGGGAAGGAGGAAGGGACAGAAGGAAGGAAGGAAGGAAGGAAGGAAGGGAAGGAAGGAAGGAAGGAAGGAAGGAAGGAAGGAAGGAAGGAAGGGAAGAAGTAAGGAAGGGACAATGGGAGAGAGGGAGGGAAGGAGGGCACCCACCCCAGTCCCACCCTCCTCCACCAGAGATCCATGGATCCCCCCCACACAGGCACCCTGCAACCTGAGGGAGGGAGGGAGGGATGGACAATGGAAGGGAGGGAAGGAGAAAAGGACAAAGAAGGAGGGAAGAAAGGAAGGAAAGAAGGAAGGGACAATGGGAGAGAGGGAGGGAAGGAGGGCACCCACCCCAGTCCCACTCTCCTCCACCAGAGACCCATGGATCCCCCCCACACAGGCACCCTGCAACCTGAGGGAGGGAGGGAGGGATGGCAATGGAAGGTATGGAGGGAAGGGACAAAGATGGAAGGAAAAGAAGGAATGAAGGACAGGAATGGACAATGGGTAGAGAGGGAGGGAAGGAATTCAGCCACCCCAGTCCCACCCTCCTCCACCAGAGACCCATGGATCCCCCCCACACAGGCACCCTGCAACCTGAGGGAGGGAGGGATGGACAATGGAAGGGAGGAAAGGAGAAAAGGACAAAGAAGGAGGGAAAGAAGGAAGGAAGGGACAATGGGAGAGAGGGAGGGAAGGAGGGCACCCACCCCAGTCCCACCCTCCTCCACCAGAGACCCATGGATCCCCCCCGCCACAGGCACCCTGCAACCTGAGGGAGGGAGGGATGGACAATGGAAGGGAGGGAGGGAAGGAGGAAGGGACAAAGAAGGAGGAAAGAAAGGAAGGAAAGAAGGAAGGAAGGAAGGGACAATGGGAGAGAGGGAGGGAAGGAGGGCACCCACCCCAGTCCCACCCCCCTCCACCAGAGACCCATGGATTCCCCCCACATAGGCATCCCGCAACCTGAGTGATGAGCTGCCCTCCCCACCATTGACTTTGTTTGTCAAAAAGTTGCAAAAGATGATCACATGACCCTGGGACACTGTGAATGTCATAAGTATGAATCAGTTGCCAAGCATCCGAATGTAAATCACATGACCCTGGGGATGCTGCAACAGTCATAAGTGTGAAAAATGATCATGTTCCTTTTTTCAGTGCTATTGTAACTTCGAACAGTCACTAAGCAAATTGTTGTAAGTCGAGGACTACCTGTACTTTATCATTTTTTTCCTTTTTTTGGGGGGGTCAAGTTTTTGACACCTTGCTGGGCGAGTGGTGGTACTCGGATGTTGCCTTATCCTAAAAGTGGTACAATGGGTGAAAAGGTTGAAAAGCCCTGTTATAACATATTTCAAAAGTAAAATACTTGTTTGCTATCACTGGGTGTCTCCTAGTTTGAAATGCAGAAGCCATCTAAATCATTCTGTGGAGGCCTACATGCAACCCCTTTCCCTATACAATTGTCATGGTTCCGATAGATGAGACCAGTAAAAACAGAACTCCAAGGCAAGAGGTTTCCTTAAAGAACATATTTATTGGCTACAAAGTATCGGCACGATCAAAAGTGAAACCAAGACTGAAGTTCCCTCCCAAAGGTTACAAAGTTACAAAGTTGAACTTCCCACCCCAGTAATATGTCATTAATCATATTCTCCAATAAACTACTTTGGAGGGCTTTCTAACAGAAGGCTCAACCCGCCAAAACTCAAGCAGCAATGACCTTGGTTCCCACAGGACAATTTATTGTTTTGTCTAACCTTAAAAGCACACATCCCCCCTCCCAACTGTGCCAACCAAAAACGAAGTTGCAGCGTTGACAACAACCATCTGAGGATGGCAACCAGAGGCCTGAACCGACCTTCTATCCTACTGCTGATTGTTCTCCAAATATTTTCAGAAGTAGCCTTTTTTTTTCTGTCTTCCACTCCACATCATTATATAGCCAGCTTCCATTTCCTTCAGGCTAATACAGTAGAAGCAGAATGTGAATCCAGTGTTATCTACTAATGGCAAAAACGGGCTGACTAAAAAAAAGGTAAAGGTTTCCACTGCCAGTCATGTCCAATTCTAGGGGGTGATGCTCACTTCCGATTCACAGCCAAAGAGCCAGCCTTGTCTGAAGATGCTTCCGTGGTCATGTGACCAGTATGACTATATGCCGAAGGTGCACAGAATGCTGTTACCTTCCCACCGAAGTGATACCTATTTATCTACTTACATTTCCATGCTTTTGAACTGCTAGGTGGGCAGGAGCTGGGGCAAGTAACAGGAGCTCATGCCATCACACTGTGCTTGGGTCTTGAACAGCTGACCTTCCAGTTGACAAGCCACTTGGCTGCCCTGCCCTCTAGGCTAACTACAAACAGTCATTTCCTTGATCTACTACTGATTATATCTGAATTGGGTAACCCCAAGGAAACTCTGGAAGGGAGCAAGAGACTAAACCATATATAAATATACAGGAATTACACTTCTTAGAAAGATGTGGTTGGCTGGTGATCAGGCAAGATAGAGGGAGAAAGACAACTGGTGACAAGATCCACTTCAATCCACCAAACAAAGCCTGACTCTCCAAGAACACATCATGACATACAAGCCTGCCAAAGAAGAAGGTTTATACTTCATTTTTCAGGCCAGGACTGATTCATTTTTCAGGACTGATTCAGATTTTGGAAAGGCATTGACAAACATAAATCCTTTCAGTAGAAATTTTCAATGGTCCCGTAGCCCCATTCTTTTCCATTTCCTGTGACCTTCTTCAGGAATCAGCTATTATTACCATACACGTAGTATTGTATTTCATATTCTTTTCTTAAATTTCTCTGCTGACCTTTTGCGCACTTTTGGGTCGGGAGATCTAAAGACCTTTTGACATTTGTGACTTCATTTTGCATTCAAAACAGAAAAGGGATACATTCCTTCATTTGAAAACACCAACATGGGTGTTTTCATTTCATTTCACTGCATATCTTCAGGCACAGATCTACATGTACAGAATACACCTGAAGCTCAGTGAAAATTCAGTAGCTCAGAAGTGATGGCTCTACACTTTGTTGAGCTCCTTCAAAGGGGAACATTTGCAATGGTTGCCCCTATTGAAAATGAAAACTTTGGGAAAGTGAACTGCACAGTATATCTCTCCAAAACCAACAGAGCCAAAATTGCATAAAATATCTAATCTCAGATCATACTTTCATGAATTGGTAATTTTGCCCCTGACTTTCTTTATATTATTATGTCACTTTGCTGATGCTTAGATGGTACGCATCATACCTGTTGGAAAAAGTAGACCTGAAGCTTCCAGCTGGTAATTACTTTGAGAGGAAGCCTTTATTGTGCAATCATTCTGCCTTGTTTATCAACATTTATGGAGTATGCAGATTAGGCTGCCTTTTAAGTCTCGTACCTTTTCTTCATCTTTTTGTTTTGCTCTAGAAATTATAAGGAGAACTAGATGTTGGAAACGCCCAGTGAGTTATTTCAGCCCAGCAAACTTAACCCCACATTAATATATATACAAAACAGAGATATTATGTATTTAAGGGGGTTCTGCGTGTCAGTCATACAGTATCTAATTAACCACTGCAACTCATATAGTTTGAAAGAGTCGTATTTGCTCATATTTGTTCGCATTGTTACAGTTGATTTATATTAATTAGCTGTGTTTGATTAGTTTGTGTTGTTTCAATTCTTTGAAAAAAATGTAAGATATGAGACAATGAGGGATAAATTTAGAATAGTGATTCTCGGGACAGAAGAATCAGTTCTGCCAACAACCAACCGGCATCTGGCTTCAATGAAATGCACAGCAAAAAATTTGCTGAAATGCATGAAGGTGAGAAGCAGCAGCAATCGGTTTAAACCACTGTGCTTATAGGACTGGAAGGGCATCCTTTTGTTGACATCAGGAAATCAATTTTTCAGTGTGGCTTCATCCTAGTTTGTAATAAATTCTTATTAGCTCTGCTCGTTCAATTATCTGAGAGAATTCATCCAAATTCAGCTGGGCAGCCAAGTGAAGATGAGTGAAGATGAGATATTGTGCCAAATCTTGATTGGGGGTAGGGGGGTGGGCTGTTCTGAAAGCCTGGTTACCCCTTCAGTATTCCCACCACTGCCTGCAGCTCAAGAATTAGCATGATGACTTATGACCCTCTGACAACTCTACCAGCTATCCATCAAATAGGCAATGTCTTGCTGCAGGAAAGATAAGAATATGGTCTTTATCAGTACATTGTGTCAAGTGTCTGAAAACTTCAGCAGAGTTCAAGCCTTAAGAGCTAAGTTAATCTGTCTAAAGTCAAGAGTTTGCCAAGTCTTGATCTGGGAAACTTGAGAATAATAACCTTACAGATAAGATTTGTGTGGTTTTCCAGACTTAGCGTAGACTGTTGTTGTTGTTGTTTTTATTCATTTAAAGACGGGTATTTCAAATTGCAATGTAATTAAATCAGCAATCACAATCTAAGAAAATTACTGGATGAAGCTTGAAATCTAAAGGAAGAATAGTGGTTTTGGTTTTATTTTTTAAGGACAATTGAGCTTCTTGGTCACACTGTTTTAGTCAGCTCAATCTGAAATGATAGTATCTATCACTGGGGTGAAATCTCCTGAGGAAAAGAAAATAATTTCAGTCAAAGAGTGAGAACATGATATCAGTCTCTGGCTTCAAGAGACAATAAGGTGAAGATGAAGAGTTGCAATAGTAACTCAGCGGGGACAGTCAACATAGATTTTAAAAATGCCATTTATATAGTTTGCAGTACAACCACTTTTCTAAACATATGGATTTGTACATCCTAAAGGAGTTGAGGACTACTTTCAGTTCCAACAACTAACAGGCCACTAGGACAAAATAATTCCCCTCTATGTGAAAAAAAAATTAAGATGGCTGTTTTATTCTTTTAGGTACAAAAGGCAGAATACTTGGGGTGCTCGCTCTATGATAAAGAGACATGAAGAAACAATCCCATTTTTTAAAAAACATTAAACACCTGCTCAGTTTTGTTCTGGTTCATTTGTCAAGATTCACTCTAAGGTGGGAGAGGGGGGAATGGGCCAACTTGCCACAGCCAATTCAACATGGTCAACTTACTACAGCAGGGGTCCCTAACCCCCGGTCTGTGGACTGGCACCAAGCCACGGCATACCAGCAACCGGGTTGTGCAAACAAGTGAAGCCCCATCCGCTGGATGCAGGCAGCACACGAAACCATGCCCCCTCTGGTCCACAGAAAAATCTTTCTCCACAGAAATGGTCCCTGGTGTCCAAAAGGTTGGGGGCCTCTGCACTACAGGACAACTCACTGCAGGACAATTTAACAATTCTATTTAATTATTTAAATTTTTTTTAAAAAAAATTGTCAATCACATTCCATTCTGTCCCTCCTTTTGCATCCTTTCATTCATTATTCTATTCCACAATTTCTTTGATATTAATGTAACTCTTGTCCTGCAGCAAGTTGTCCTATAGCCGTGGCAAATCGTCCCACAGTGAGTTCGCCGTGGCAAATTGTCATAGACCCCGGGAGAGGAGTTGTTGCACAAACTAGCACCTCAATTGTTTGGTAATTAAAAACCAGCTTTGCAAAACAACTTTTCTCTTCCCAAGTTCACCTGCAAAACATGTTAGATGTATCATCAGCGTACAATAATATTGGAATCAGTCTGCAAGCCAGGAAAAGAGGATGAGAAATTGGGAAAGAGTCTGTTCAACTGGGTTAATATCTGAATTGAAAAGAGGAGCTATGATACTGTCTCATCCCTCTTAGGTGGCAACGTACAAATGAATCTGACATGTACACCTAACTCTGACATTGGTATTAATTTGTAGTCTTTTGATAAACATTAGGAATCTTTTATCAACAGTAAACATATCTAATTTCTCCTTAGGTAATAGATCAAAGCCAAACTTGATAATCCATTGAGGTTAAATAAAGAGGTCATGTATCTCTTGAAGCATCCCTCACCAGACCCTACCTGCTTCTTTGTGAGAATACTTGAGTTCTCCTGATTAAGTTGATAAAGAGTCTTACCTAGCCATCTTGCACATAATTTACTATTTTATATTTAATAATTATGCTTAACAAGCTCATACAGATAAACCTTGTTTAATAATTTTGTATCGGCCCTCTCAGGTAAGCCAGACAGGAGACAAACTAGATAAAGTAAGTCTACTTTATTGTAAGGCTACATTAACAGAATCTTGCAAGTCTGAAGGTACAAACTTCCACCACCACTTTCAATTGCTTGATTCATTAAGGCAGGTCCTTCTTAAGTTTTTTTCTCTGACCAGTAAGTCACTGGGGGCTCCTGCCTCTCTTGTCTGATTGTTTCCTAGGCAGCATCTCTTTCCCTCAATCCCTAAGGTCATCCACACATTCCATTACAAACTGGAACCAGAAATTCCATCATTAAGCAATACAGTAGTAATTTAAAAAAAATCTGCACCACTTAGCAACAGTATTTTCAGCAGTCCCAATTGCCATAACTAAATGAGGGCTGCACCGGTCATTAGGCAAGGGCCTCATATGACTATCACCTATGACTTCCCACTGACTTCCCCACTGACTTTGCTTGTGGGAAGCTGACAGGGAATGTTGCAAATCAATATCACATGAATACGCGGATGTTGTGACAGCCATAAGTAAAGGGTTTAGTTGTAACTAGCAATCATTCTCCTCCTCTTCCTCTTCCTCCTCCTCCTCCTCCTCCTCCTCCTCCTCCTCCTTCTTCTTCTTCTTGTAAGCCTGATTATGCTTCACTTGCCTTTCTTTTACACCCAGGTGAATCAGGGAGAAGCCTGCCTTTGTACTTCTGAATACTGTCATGGCTTCCCAGAACTTAAATGATGTTTCAGCCCTCTTTGCTTATGCAATGGTTCTGGTTTATTTCTGACATGATCATGTCCCTTACTTGCTACAAAAACTGAGAAGTGGACTATGGACTATTCGAATGAGCAATATCAAAGGAATCCAGGAGGTCATTAAACATGTTGATCCTATTGCAAGAAGGAGAGAGTTAATTTATTGATTGGTCAATTGGCCATATCAAGGCACAACATAACAAAAGGGTGAATTAGGTATAAATATACCAAAGGACAGAACAAAGTCTATTCATATAAGTACATCAGCTTTGCGTGAGACTCTGATCTCTTCCATGTAATGGCCTCTCAGCTCTGACTATAAACAAAGCAGTTTTCCTGGCTGCCCACTTATTTGTGGGAGAGCTGGTGTAGAGGTCCCAATAGGCCATGAGTGGGTAATTAATTTTCCCAATGGGCCACCTGAGAAATTGGGACTGTTGTGGAGGGCTGCTGCTGCCACCCTGCCCTGTCCCCTGCCACCAATCCTTCATCCCTGCTGCTGCCACTGCCTTACCCCCCAGCAACAACGCTGCACCAGCACCCTGCCCTCTGCTGATGCTGCCCTGCTCCCTCTGCTGATGCCACATTGACACTTCACCCTTGCTGCCAACACTCTTCCACTGATGCTGCCAACACCCCACCCTCCAACTATGCTGATGTCAACACCATAGGCAGCATTGGGGCAGATGTGGCCGACAGGCCGTAAAATTCCCAGATCTGCAATAGGCTATTCAGTCAAATGAAGGGTCTAAATACTGGCTCCTGGCTCCTTGCTGGGGAGAATAATTGGCACTGAAATAAGATACACAGAACTTCTTCAGGGATCTGAAGCACCACATACATACTTCATTTCATAGTATGGCATGTGGTACAATCACCCAAAATTTACCTGGGAGTCCAGCAACTCATATCTTGCTGTAATAAGAGCAGTTCTTAGATAGCAGTTCTTTGTCAGGTATTTTTCTCTTTGAACTGTGATTCCCCCCGCCCCCAGGCCAACCATTTTAAAGAACGGTCTCTATATCAGTTTAGGCACTGATATTCAAAACTCTCTATTTAAACTCTCTATTTCCTTGGCCTGTTGATGTCCAATCAAAATTAAATAGAGAATTGATAACCTATGCTATGAAATAACTTTAATTGTTTTTTTTTCCCGTGTGGTGGACTACCTATTCTTCTGAGTATATTTTGGGTAGATTACCAGTTCCATTAAGAGAATCATGCACTGGTTGTTAAACATTTTAATTGTTGAGTAGCTATGTACAGGAAAGATACTTGTTTAGGTTCTTAATGTAAAGGCAAATACAGGTAGTCCTTGACCTACGACCACAATTGAGCCCATAATTTCTGTTGCTAAGTGAGACATTTGTTAAGTGAGTTTTGCCCCATTTTATGACCTTTCTTGCCACAGTTGTTAAGTGAATCACTGCAGTTGTTAAGTTAGTAACATGATTGTTAAGTGAATCTGGTTTCCCCATTAACTTTGCTTGTCACAAAAGATGCCACAAAAGATGATCCCATGACCCCGGGACATTGCAACCATCATAAATATGAATCAGTTGTCAAGCATCTGAATTTTGGTCACGTGACCATGGGGATGCTGCAATCATTGTAAGTGTGAAAAATGGTCATAACTTAAGGCACGTTTTTCAGTGCCGTTGTAGCTTTGAACGGTCACTAAATGAACTGTTGTAAGCCCCACAAGTCTGCATTGTAGATCAACATTGGAGCTATTTTAGCCTTGTAAACCTTTAGTCTGGAGATTAAAGTACCTGGATAATTATAATTGAATGGTTTAATCAGTGGTGGGATTCAAATACGTGAACAACCGGTTCTCTGTGTGGATGCCGCTTCCGGAAGTCCATTCAGGGCCTGGGCAACAAAAAATTAGCTACCGGTTCTGCTGAAGTGGTGCGAACCGGCCAAGTCCCACCACTGGGTTTAAGTAATATTTTGGAACTTGGTGCTGCTTTGGCTGAGCTTCTTTTGAAATGATTTACCCACTGTAAAAAAAACCCACCTCTATGTATAGAAGGAAGTCAATTTGTTAATGGATATCCTGTCCAGGTGCTAATTATATTCAGCACATTTCTTACCAATCATTTTAGACTTAGCTCTGTTAATATTCAAGGATTTGGAAGCACAACGCACACCTAATTTTCACAGCAATCTTCTCAGGCCAACTGAGAAAATCAAAATCGTGTCATCTGCAAAGGATACTAATGAATTTATTAGAATCAAGAAATCCTGTAATAAATATCATTGATATAGAGACTGAACGATATCAGAGCCAAGATGCACTGTGGTCTGACACGTTTATGGGCAGGTATGTCAAGAGTTAAAGGGCTACTAACTCAACGTAAACTTTCAAGTAGGCATTTGTATACAGGGACTTAATCAAGTATAGGAATTCAGGATCCATTTTTAACACAGCTAGTTTCTTCCATAAAGTATCTTTGTTTTCACAGGAGGTGCAACCCCTGAGTAAGCTCACCTTTTATTGAACCATTAAGGATAATAAGATCTAACCTAATCGCTAAGTGAGCCAAACAGAAACCAGTGACATTATAGCCCTCGTCCCTTGAATGCTGGCCCTAGGGAAGATTATATCCTTCATTGGAGGAGGAACCTGATTAAAGTGTGCAAACAGAGAGCCATCATTGGCTCATATTCCCCGGGGTTGCCGATCTTGTCATTTTGGTTTCTAAAATGAGATATGCCAGCAACTAAACTCCCTTGAAACTTGAGTCTGCTTGTCAGCATTTGTTTCCTTATTTACCAATTGACATGTTTCCTGGAGTGAACTCTGCCTGGATTTAAACTTAAAAATTCAGAGATTGTGAGGAAGAAAATGTCAACACTTTCCACTGAAGAATATTTTAGAGAACCCTACACACCATGGAAGATGATGAGTGCTATTTAGTTATTGACATGGTGATACCAATATCCTGATAACATAGATGGGAGAGGCCCACATACTGTAAGCCAATAAATTAGCTTCTCCCACATGTATTTCTCTATTACATTAGTTCCAGAGCTGAGACTGTGCTTTTTTTTTTTTACCAGTTTTAATATATGAGAAGAAATAATCCTTCCTAGACCTGCAGAAAGCTGAAGCAGAACACTGATTGAAACATCCTTTTTTTTTTTTTCAGGCTTGCATAGATGCCTGCAAATAAATAAATAAATAAATAAATTTCAGCCTTCTTTCATGGATAGCAGAGACATGCTGCAGTCACGCAGGTTCCAAAACAATTTTTCCAAATTATTTTTGAAACCTGTACAGCGCTAAAATCACTATAAAAAATAGGCCACATATACCTCGAGACCTAAACTACTAATGTCTCATTTGAAGTAGATGAGCAATTCTCAATTAACTTTTTTTCCCCCTTCCTAAATTATGCTGCTGAAATCAAGAAACCTCAGGAATGGGAGAAATAGAAATAGATTTCTACATGAAGAATTCATGAGCAAGATACTGTCTGTGGCACTATCTGCCTCATATTGTAGTATGTGAGGGACACAAAAATAAGGACGTGGTTATTTCAGAGATGAAATGTTGGCTGCTCTATATTGCCAAGATGAAGGAAACCAGGGAAAGTATTATTTTATTTATTAGATTTTTTTTTATCCTACCTTTCTGTCCAAAATAGTACTATACTACTCAAGTCACCAGAAATACATAAACTTTTACAGTATGAACTTTCTAAATGAATTATACAAACAAGCCCAACATCTGCAATTTCACAAGTACTTATAACATTCAAATAATAACAAAATTGTACAGTTTTAAGGTAGCTGAAGTTTAGCTGATCTCTTGCTAATTCAATCCATTTATTTTTTTTACTATTTGAATGCTCACCAATATTTCAAGATGAAAGAAAGCATCCTAACTCTGGAATTGAGTCCCTAAATTGCAGGCAGATGTCCCACTGGGACAAATGTCCCATTGTCCCAGGCATCTCCAGATAAAACATGGATTGTAGCGTCCAGTCAGTGCAGTCAATGCTGAATTAAATGAGTGAAAAATCTGACTTAGTGTAAGGCAAGTTGCAGTGTTCTTGTTTTAGAACACCACACCCTTCGCAATCATATGAAGTGACCAGATTTATGAAAAAGATGACATAGTCCAAAATATCCAGTACATTCTTAAAATTGCTATAGTACATTTGTAAGAATCAAAGCACACACATGGCTAAAATAGATACGTTAAAGCAGTGAACATTACATTGCTCACAGGAATTATAGTGATATCTTACACTACAGCTACAGTGTTCACATGTCCTTTATTATAAAGAACAATCTTTATTCCAGAAAGCTGTCTTTTATATTTATTTTTTTTCCAAAAGCTCACTTTTGTACTTTATTTTGATCATTTAACTTTTATATTTGATACCACTCAATGCTCAACTTGATTGCAAAAATCTCTTTTACCACTTGCTTTTTATAACTTCATAGCTTTTTATGCTTTTTAGATATTTTTATTAGAATATGCCTTTTTCGTGAAGATTTACTTAGTTCGCTCTTGAATTTTTATTTATAAAGCAAAGTTATGACCATAAACAATTTTCTAAAAACTTTATCAGATTTGTCCCCTTTTTTAGGTTTGTCCTTTATTTTATTTTTCCTATGATCACTGCAGTTATAGTCATCCTTCTCTTTGTAAAATTCCTCTGGACACTTAGGTGTGGAGAGTGTTTTTTTCCAATAGTATAATACTATCAATTTCTAATATCACTGGCCTGGACAGAAAATCAAATATTTACATCTGAAAAGGTTATTGCATTTGTTTTTAATAAACCTAAAGTTATATTTCTATACTGTCCTAAGGAACTTCTACTTCCCTCTTGAAATCTCTTTCTTTATGAAAATCTAGCATGACAGTTCCAGGAAGAAAAACAAGGAAGATTCTTGTAATTTAATGCGAATGAAAGTGTATTCTGTTCATGCTGGAATTCCAGAGCATTTTACCATTTACTTTAGTAATTTACTGATTGTGTGGAGTCCTAACACCCACAAAACATATTGCTTTCTTTCTGTGAAATATTACACTTGCTCTTTGCCCCAGTGAGATCTAATATTTTTTTTCTTTTGCACAACCAAAATTTGCAGGCAATTCTATTTCATCTGATTTATGACCAATGCAGTCCCTGTGAGAATTTCTTGCTTTGGCACCAGTGTCAGGAACAGAAAACTATATCCTTCTGCTTTTTTGCTATAAATAACATACTAAATCAATATTGGACAAATGTTAATTTGTGGTCCTGATTCAGCATTCTGTTGCAAGGCATAGATTTTAACAGGACTTCATTGACTTCAATGGAATTATTATACCCATATAAAAATAGGTTTGGTGATATTAAAAGTTGGGTCTCTTGTGGCAAATGAGGAATTTGCCATCCTAGATACTTTAACTTTGTTCAATAACTTTTTTCCCCTCCTTTTAGAGTCTTAATGACTTAGCCAAGCTAATGAAGTGTGATATCCTATTAAGCAAGTTGGCTGACAACAATTAATTCCTAGGGGCACATTCCTCACTGATTGATTATATTTATCATCTTGTTGTAGTTTTAAAAACACTGACTTCTTAGGGGGAATACCAAATTGTGAATCTTTGTAAACTTTAATTAGAACCAAATTAGCAGTAGCCATAGGTTTGCTTAAACAATCAGATCAACTTGCACTGCATCAATGATCAACAAAATATGGTGAGTGACCTTATTAAAAACTTAACCACCAGTTATCAACATCCTATTAATGGGTGCACATTATCTGCCATCATTTAAAAAAAATCTGTTTGTCATAAAAAAAAATTGGGATGTTGCGATTGTTACTTTTATACCAGCCTCCCTGCTGCATAGCAATCTTCCTGCCTAAGCTGCTTGACTCCATTTTTGGGTTGGCAGAGTTCCCCAGACTTGTGTTTTGGGGGGGCTTCAATCTTCCTTCTCTGGGAGTGGGATCTGAGGTGGTTTGGGAGTTCATGGCTACCACAAAACCAATGGGCCTATCCCAAGGTCATCTAGAGCCTGACACAGGACTGTGGTCACAACCTAATCTGGCTTCCTGTCACTGCAGTGGCAATGTGACCTGGAATCAGGGAAGTTTTCAATGGTCATGGTCAGATCATGTCCTGATTACTGTGGGATTCTCTGGCACCATTATCTTTTGCAAACAGGCAGGACCTATTAGACTGTCTACCCTCAGTGACTGATGGACTCTGGATAGTTTCAGAGGGAGCTACTGCATAGTTGTCAGCCCTCCCAGGTAAACCAGACACAAAGCATGAGTAGATGAGCTAATTTAGATTAACAGAATCTTGCAAGGCTGAAGGTACAGACTTCCCACTACCCACCCACTTTTAAGTACCTGATGGACCCTTCCTAAGTTTCTTTCTCAGACAATTAAGCCATCTCTTGTCTGATTGTTTCCAGGCAGCATATGGTTTGAATTTGTTGGACTTGAGGAAGTAGACAGGATCCTTATGGCTATGAGTTCAGTCACCTGTTATTCAGTCTCATGCCCCTTCTGGCTTGTTAAAGTTCTCTGGGGAAGTGTCATGTTCTAGTGGTGGTGAATTCTTTCCTGAGCAAAGGGGTTGTTCCTTCCCCTCTTAAGGAGGTCTTGGTTCACCTCTTCCTCAAAAACCCACGCAGGACCCCATCACACTGGACCACTTTTGTCTGGTGCCAAACCTCCTGCTTTTGGGGAAAGATGTTGAGAAGGTGGTCAAGAGCAGTTTTAGAAGACGTTGGATGGAGCAAATTATCTGGATTCCTTCCAATCAGGATTCATGTCTGGGTACGTGTCAGAAATGGCATCGGTCACACTTTTAGATTATCTCCAGCAAGAGCGAATAGGGGTTGTGCAACCATCCTTGGTCTGCTTCAATTTTCAGCAGCCTTCAATACCCTCAACCATGGCATTCTTCTGGACTGGTTCTGGTTCTGTGGATTGGGGATGGGCAGCAATATACTGTGCTGGTTCACTTCCTTTCTCTGGGGTTGATATCAGTTGCTGGCAACTGGATGGGAGAGATCCCACCTTCAGCCCCTAAGTGGGTGCTGCAGAGTTCAGTGCTATCTCCTCTTCTGTTCAACATTTACATGAAGCCCCTAGGTCTGTTCATCCACTGCCATTGGGTGAGGTGTCATCAGTGCTTTGATAATACCCAAGTATACCTCTCTTCCCCCGGCAAATTAAGGGATATTGATGTCTTAGCCCAGTGTCTAGAGGCTGTACAGATCTGCAGGGGAAACAATAGGCTTCAACTGAAAACTGGCAAGACTCAGTAGTCTTGTGTTTTGAGGCCTTCCTTTCTGGGACGATGCCATCTTTGGTTCTGGATGGGGTTACACAGCCTGAAACAGACTGTATGCAATTTGGGAGTTCTTGTAGACTCGTGACTCCTGCTTGAAGATCAGATGGCAGTCATGACTAGAAGGACCTTTTCACAGCTCGTGTTGTGCACCAGTTGTGCAAATTCCTAGATTGAGAGGCTCTGCTCATGGTCACTCATGACTGGGTCACCTCCTGGATGGACTATTGTGATGCACTGTACATGGGGCTGCCCTTGAATAGTATTCAGAAGCTTCAGCTCATGAAAAATGTAGTGGTGTAGAGTCGTCATCAGATTTGGAAGCCCTTAAGGAATGGTAAATTGTTGAGGCAGCTCCACTATTCATATCCGTCACTCTCCTTGCCTTTTTTTAACCCTGTAAGCAGCTCAGAGTTGCCTAGAACCGCAAGATGGGTGGCAAATAAATTTAATAAATAAACTGCAATATTAATTTTTTAAATTATTGTTTTTTATATTATTGTTTTCTTTCTTTTTTTATTGTGCATCATCAAGAGTCACATTTTGTAGTGACTTCTAAAAGAAAAATGATCCATTCAAGTTGAAGCCCCCATCCACACACCCACAAAAGGGTGATGACATTTGGGAAGTACTGTATTGGAAGGGAAAACCTGGTGCAATCACAGTTAAGGTTAGCGGAAAGACTCCTTTGTATGTTCCTCAGAAACAAAAGGAAGCAGATTAGTAAATTGGTCAATATGTTTAGCATTCAGAAGGCATGTTGTGGCTACTTTCACAAAATGGCTGTCGTGATAGTTTTAGCCAGCCACAAAGCACCAATTTATCAGAAAGCAATTGCTGTGAAGCCCAAGGCACTCTTGGAACTAAACATGATACAAGAGACAGATTAAGTTATACCAAAATCTGCCTTAGAGTTCCACAGATGTTTTCCTTCCTTAAGAAGCATCTATTGTTCTGCCTGAGTCTCAGAGGCATGAGGAATTATGTTGCATCCCTCTAGATAATGGTTATTGACTTTACATTACCAGCTGCTGGTATCATGGTTTTCTTTCCTGGCTTCTGGCTTCTCTGGCTACCCAACTTTACAGTCTGAGCAAAGACAGAAATTCCGTCCTGATGCTACAGTATTTGAAGGCTGTAGACTGATGGAGAGATAATTACACCAGCAAAGATAGCACCTTCACACACATCCCTCGGACATCTTGCAACTGAACAAAATGCAAGAACACCACTGAGAATTACATTTAAATTGGGGCGAGGAGGAAGTTGAGAGCAAATTCTCCATCAAATTGAATGAGAACTAATAGGAAAAATGGTCGGTCAGTTGATCGTTCAGTCGGTTGGTCGGCTGGTGGATTGAGTATGTGCCATCAAGCCATTTTCAACACCTAGTGACTATGTAGACAGATTTTTCTCCATGATGATCTATCCCTAACCTGTCCTTTCATGTCCCCCAGTGGTGTACTCATCACCACTGTAACGTTAGTCCATCCATGTTGCTACTGGTTGTCCTCTTCTTCTCTTTCTCTCCACCTTTCTCAGGATTAGTGCCTTTTCCAGAGAGTCTTCACATAATAGGTCTGAAGTAAGATGTGAGCCTAATGTAAGAACTTCGTGTTGATTTGTTTGACGACCCATTGGTTTGCTTTCTTGAGAAAAGATAATACAAGAGAGTTTTTCCATATGATATCAGGTAGGGAAAGAATCCACAAGAGTCCACTAAAGGCAGTGTCCTCCAGCATTTGGTGTTCAGAGACCCAATGTTGCTCACCTCATCTTAAGAGACCCTCCCTACCATTCTTCCCCCCCCCCCCTTTATATATGTCTCTTTCTGTCAGGCGTACACAAATACACAATTCTCCTTATTTTCCAAAGCTTCAGGTTTATTTCAACCTAGCTGGCTCATAATTTACTCATGCTAATTTCAGTAAACAGAAGGAAGAACTCCGGGACCATTTAAAAATCTTTTCTTAAAAGAAGAGGAGCAAATAAAACCACACTTCTTATTTGCCTGAATGCCCCCTGAATGTGTTATATCTTTCAAAAAAAAAAAACAAGCTTCTTCCCATCCTGTGAAATGAATTCAAGTATAATCCAGAGACATTTATTTAGGATTATGTTTCGTGAGTTAAATGGGATCCACTTCTGTATTGATGTACATAAGCTTGTGTTATCATGTTGTGACAAACATCCAGATGCCCCCACACACGCACAAACACAAACATGATTAGTAACTTTACTCTGAGGATAGAGAAGTACCTGTTACAATAGTTGAAGAACAAAATTGACTGGTGTTTGTTCACATATAGCCCTTGTCTTCAACTCTATAAAGTTGATACACTCACCCTGTGCTCAGAAACATTTTTTGCAATCGACTCCAAAGCTCTCCACAGCTCTACATCTCACTATAATTTCCATTAACACTGCAACTTTCAGCACCCATAGCAACAACAACATATTCAAGGGGAAATCTGAATAAGAAGAAACAAGCAATTTGTAGTGCTGCATCTCAAGGCACCATCTGCATTCAAATTACTGAGAATATCATTGTTAGATGAACGCCACCTTAAATGTGGTGATGCTGGGGAAATAAGGCAGACGGAGAGGACAAGAACGAAAATCCAGTCCTTGTTTTCCTTCTTGCCTCCTTTAAATTAATGTGGCCTTTATTAGGCTTCTGTCTCATAAATATTACTCTGCATTCATTAATTAACTGATTGATGGATGTGACATTGCTACAGGGCCTCCAGGCCTCAGTCACTTGAGTGTCAATTTGGATCAAGAACTACAGGAGCTCTCAACCAGCATGAGAAATGAAAAATCGGCAATGGCCCCATTTTCCACTCAGATTAATCTACTGCTCCCCTCCCTTCATAAAGAGATTCTTGGTAGCAATTGTGCTCCAACTTGGACTGCTATTATTTGACTATGACTAGAGACACTTGATAAACAATACTCTGATTCTTTCTTTTCTCCCGTAAGATGCATTTTCTGCAATTGACTTAATAGCAGGAAGAGGGGGGCGTTTCATAGTTTGTTGTTCAGCATACATGGGAAGGACCCAGAAAAACACCTCCCACTTTTTAATTGTCATTCATATCATAGGTGACAAACCGGAGAAGTCAGGGTTTACACGATTCCAAAAGGAATCCTATTATTTCAAAACCTACAGGATGGCTACACGTGGCTGAACAAGAAACAGAACCATTTTTATAAACTACAGCATAGAACTGTGGTATAGAAGAGGGTTCCATACTTTCAAACCAATATTATTTCATCATTTGGTGAGTCTTTGTTCATCTTGTTTGCCTTCTTAGTCTACAGCTAGTTCTCAACTTATGAACATTCATTTAACAATAATTCAAAGTTATAACAGCCTTGGAAAAAGTGACTTACAACATGTAATAGCATTTATGACAGTTGCATCATCCCCACGGTCACCTGATCCCAGTTTGAGTGCTTTCCAACCGGCTTATATTTATGGCCAGTCGTGTGATCATGACTGTGAATGTTTTTGCTGATTTCTGGCAAAAAAACACCCCCACCCCTTAACCACCATATGTTTCACTTAATGATTGCATGTCTTACTTAACCATCACAGTGATTCACTTAACACCTGCTGCAAACATTGTCATAAAATCAGGTCTGATGGCAATGACTTACAATGGAAATTTGGGTCCAAATTTTTGTTAGGACAGCTTGTGGATTAGTCTAGGTTTCCATTGAAAAAATGCCCATAGATGGCTCGCAATTTTTCAGAATAGGCAAAAACAAAGCTACCTTGTCTGGATTCCAAATATTTGATTTTTTTTTCAAAAAGTGAGCATTTTGCCATTAATTATAATTCCAACTGGAGCATATAAAGAACATTTAAAATACATCCATTGGGATCCTTTACTTGGGCAACTAGTATGTGGCCCAAAATTACTTTTTTTAAACAATCTGTTTAATATTAAAATCACTACAGAAGCACTTGGTGTAAAATCACATTTTTCTGTTTCTGCATTTAAAATCGTTTTCATCACCTTTTAACATAGAACAGCCTAGCTGTTCATAGCGTACCTCAAATTAGTGCCACCTCTCAAAACCCTAATATGAAATACTTCTCTGCTGTATTGCAGAGGCTTTCCATTCTACAAAAAATTAATTGCTTCTTGATCATAGCTGTGTTCATCTTTAGAACTGAAGTAGACTCAAGTTTCCTTTTTTAGAATAATAACAAGAAGCCATTTGATTATATTTGATTATAATCAAATGGCTTCTTGTTATTATTCTAAAAAAAGGGTATGTTCTGGGTAGACTTCCCATTCCCAGTCAGAAAAAAATATGTGTAGCTTTACATTTTTAATCACTTTTCCATTTTCTTATGTCTTATGTCTCCCTTTAAAATTATGCAATATAATACAACAGTGGAAACTTAATATAATCTATAATCTAAATTGTTCATTATTCACCCCTGAGCTTTTTGCAGCCCGAAAATGCAGCAAGGAGGAGACAAATGTAAAAAATGTGAAGGAACGAATTTGAAAAACTGTTGTTTGCATGTAGGGGGATAAAGAAAGTTTGATGCTAGTCCTGCAGTGTGTGAAAGAAACAGCATCAGTGTCCAATAAAGCTCCTTCAGATTAGGATACAAATGGTGGATCATGCACAGATTGATATGAATGATCCCTAGCTTGCTCAGAGTTCCTGGGATCCCTTCAGATCACTTCTGATGCTACAATTGGATGGTATTGCAATGGCCAACTGTTGTGATATATGGGCAGCTTTTTCTTTCTTGTTTTATTTTTCAATATGCTTTGAGGGTTTCTGAAAAGCAACCCACCCACAAAGCCCTTTATTGACATCCAAAGTGTCTGGATCAAGACACTTACTAGGTAGAAAATTTAGATTTTGGATCTGAGAGCCAAATAATAAGCAAATTGTCAAAAATCAGCAGAATCTTAATTTCAGACCAAATGGTAAATGAGCATTTTTCTGCCACGATCTTCATTTTATTTAAGGCTATCCAGACATTTATTCTGAAATCCTTCTGTAGATGAACCAAAGTAAGCTCAGCAATACCATTACAGATGAATTATATAGGAAAACTATATAATCAGAGATGCAACTATATGAATGTATTTGTATTCGGAGAGGATCTTAAAAAAAATATATATATAAGTAGTCATAGCCAAAAATCTGAAATGCACCAACAAAACAAAACAACCTCACAAACAAACAAAAATTAAGGCTGGCTGCTTAAAAGAGGAGCATCGGTCCAGCCATCTACATTCCCTGCCATCTGCAGTGTATTCTAAACTTTTTGGCTCATCCCCATAAGCAAAATTCTTCTGTTATATGGGCAGTGCACAACCATTTCCAAGCTGCAGGTCATACTTGGCCTTTAAGTGTCAGTTGTTGCACTCCCAAAAAAGTACTGAGTTGGAATGTGGTAAAAATTAAATTTGATTTCATTTGCATTAAAATTGAAGATAGCACACCTTACTTTCCAGACATGTATTTAATTGTTCTTCCCTTCTGTTTTGGGGAAATCTTAGAGGGCCTGTGCTTCCCTGTGTTGCTATACTGTCATAGGAGACTCAGAGATGTGAAGCCAAAAGCCATTTACCATAAGCAAATAACACAATGTACAAGACACAAACATATCTGCTGGGCTATTCTCACTCCTTCTGGGTGGAAGTTAAACAAAGCAGGAATAAAATGGAAATACGTTAGAAGTCCAACCCCTTGAATTGCAAACTTTTTCTATTAGAAATTAATTAGATGAATAGAATAGAATAGAATAGAATAGAATAGAATAGAATAGAATAGAATAGAATAGAATAGAATAGAATAGAATAGAATAGAATAGAATAGAATAGAATAGAATAGAATAGAATAGAATAGAATGACAGAGTTGGAAGGGACCTTGGAAGTCTTTTAGTCCAACCCCCTGCTCCTATACCATTTCAGACAAATGGCTGTCCAGTCTCTTCTTAAAAACTTCCAGTGTTTGAGCATTCACCGCTTCTGGAGGCAGGTTGTTCCACTGATTAACTGTTCTAACCATCAGGAAATTTCTCCTTAGCTCCTTAGGTTGCTTCTCTCCTTAATTAGTTTCCATCCATTGCTTCTCTTGCTTTGGAGAATAGGTTGATCCCCTCTTCTTTGTGGCAGCCCCTGAGATATTGGAACACTGCTAGCATGTCACCCCTAGTCCTTCTTTTCATTAAACTAGATATACCCCAATTCCAGAAACCATTCTTTATATGTTTTAGCCTCCAGTCCCCTAATCATCTTTGTTGCTCTTCTCTGCACTCTTTCCAAAGTCTCAACATCTTTTTTTACATCGTGGTGACCAAAAATAGATGCAGTATTCCAAGTGGGATCTTACCAAGGCTTTATAAAGTGGTATTAACACTTCACGTGATCTTGATTCTATCCCTCTGTTGATGCAGCCTAGAGCTGTGTTGGTTTTTTGGCAGCTGCAGTACACTGCTGGCTCATACTTTAGTGATTGTTCATTAAGATTCCAAGATCCCTCTCACAATTATTACTATTGAGCCAGGTACCACCTATGCTATACCTGTGCATTTGGTTTTTCTTGTCTAAATGTAGAACCTTACTTTTTTCACCATTAAATTTCATTTTTTTTAGATAACACCCTATGTTCAGGTCTGTCAAGATCCTTCTATATCTTAAAACTATATTCTGGAGTGTTGGCTATTCCTGCCATCTTGGTGTCACCTGCAAATTTGATGGGTTCCCCATCTATCCCCTCATCCAAATCATTGATGAAGATGTTGAAGAGTATTAGGCCTAAAACAGAGCCTTGAGGTACCCCACTGTATACTTCCCTCCATGTAGATGCAGTTCCATTGTGGACTACATGTTGAGTGCAGTTGGTCAGCTAGTTATGAATCCATTGGATGGTAATGCTGTCTAACCACATTTTTCTACCTTATCAAGTAGTAGGTTGTGGTCTACTTTATCAAATGCCTTACTGAAGTCCAAGTAAATTATATCCGCAGCACTTCTCTGGTCCATTAATTTTGTCACTTTGTCAAAGAATGTAATAAGATTTGTCTGGCATGATCTGTTTTTGACAAACCCATGTTGGCTTTTGGTTATGACTTTGTTTGCCTCTAGGTGTTCGCAGATTCATTGCTCGATTATCTTTTCCAGAATCTTCCCAGGTATTGAGGTCAGGCTGATAGGTCTGTAGTTTCCTGGATCTATTTTTTTCCCTTTTTTGGAAGATGGGAACTACATCAGCTCTTTTCCAGTCCTCTGGTAGTTCCCCAGTGCTCCAGGATCTTTGAAAGATATAGTTCAGTGGTTCTGAGATCACGTCTACCAGTTCCTTCAGAATCTTGGGATGCAATCCATCTGGTCCTGGTGATTTGAACTCATCTAGAGTGGATAGGTGCTCTCTTATCATTTTCTTGCCTATTTTAACTTGTATTCCTAATCTGTTTTTTATGCTACTGTTTTGATAAGTTGGACTGTTTTTTTTCTTTTCGTGTAAAGACAGATGCAAAAAATGAGTTAAGCAATTCTGCTTTCTCCCTGTTGCTTGTCACCTTCTTGCCACTTTCTCCCACTAATGAACCAATTCTTTTCCTTCACTTCTTGCTTGTGTTTTACATGTTGAAACAAGCTTTTTTTAATTATTTTTTACTTTTGTCGCAAGCCTTAGTTCATTTTGAGCCTTAGCTTCCCTCGCTTCATCTTTGCAGGCTCGGGCTAATTGCTAATATTCTGCCTTAGTTATGTGCCCCCCTTCCACTTTTTGTATTTGTCCTCTCACGTTATCTTCACCACTACCCATATCTATTCCTCTTTCACATATTTATTTACTTTACATTTATGTGAAGCAAAATTTCAGAATTCAGGAGCCTCCCTTAAAAAGCAAACTTTCAGAAAGGAATTGCACTGGCAGATTCACCAGCCAGCTGCACAGATGCTCCTAAGAGCTGCCAGCCAAGCAGAGAGAAAACAAACCAAAAAGAAATGAGGGCCCAGGAAGAAAATCAGGAAAATAACCATCAAGGTTCAACTGGACAGAGATAGCACAACAATAAATATGGAACAGCAGTGATGAAATGGATGACTATTGGATCATAGTTTGACATAGGAAAGAACAGGAACAAGTAACATTTTCATGCACACATATAAACCTCAATGCAATTATGGTAGCATTGACCTCAATTGCCTCAATGAGTAACAGAATAACAGAGTTGGAAGGGACCTTGGAAGTCTTCTAGTCCAGTGGCCCCCAACCTTTTGGGCACCAAGGGCCAGTTCCATGGAGAAAGGTTTTTCCTTGGACCAGAGGGGGCGAGGTTTTGCATGCTACCTGCATCCCACAGAGGGGGCTTCACTTGTTTGCGTGGACTGGTTGCTGGCATGCCTCTGAGTGATACCAGTCCATGGACTGGGCTTTGGGGACCCCTGCTCTAGTCCAACTCCCTGCTCAAGCAGGAGACCCTATACATTTGCAAAGGCTGGAAACTGATTTTAGTAAACAATAGGGATGTGCATTTCAGGATGTAGGTCATACATGAAAAACCTCTTTGTTAACTTGTAAAGCAGCCTTGTCATTAACAACTGCTCTATACATTGTTCCCAGCAGCAAAGCAAAGGGGCCCATCTCCATACACAAGGAGAATGACCTGAAGCAGCTTTTGAAGCCGCTGCAAAGCCTGCTTTAATTATTCAAAAAGACATGCTTCAAACGAGAAAGCACCTCTTTCAAAGGCTCTGTGCAGCCCTTTTAAATAAGAATAATCAACTGAAACCCCATGGGATAATATTATCTAGAGGTCTAGTTAGCAGGTAACTTCTTCTAAGTTATTCTGATTCTGTTAAAGCAGGAGCTTGCTTTCCTTTCCCATAAGAAATAACCCATCATAGAGAGCTGCATGGGCAAGAATGAAATAAAAATGCAGTGTCTTAACAACTGACAAACGTATTTAATGGATAATTTTACATTTGGAATGGCTTTCTCAGCAAGTGGCCAATTTTGCTTAGCCATTTTAAGCCTAAAGAAGATCAGTTTTTAGAAAGATTCCTTGAAGATGACTTAAGAACAAAATGATGTTAATCTAGTTCAATATGCTACAAAACTAATCCATTTTATAAACATACCGCAGAGAGATCTAATGGCAGAACCATTACTTACTTCAGTTGAAAAGTCTATGAAATACTCCTTATGAAAATTGAGGAAGGTCGCAGCAAAATAGGGATTATAGCCACTGCTTTCATCTTAAGTAGCTTTAACATTTAAACCTTATTTATGGCACTATGTTACCATGGCAAACTTAACATTAAAAAAAAAAAGTCTTCCATGGGAAATAAGTTATAAAAATCAATACATTGGTGAGTAATGAAGATTCCAACTCTGTGAATCTTATTATTCCCTTTTCAGCCCATAAGTCTTTTCTATTCCTATTAATGATATGTGCAACAAAGCAAAAATTCCCACTTGAATTTTTAACTGATACCTACCCTACTACATTACTGTACACTTCAGCTGGTTTGATATGAGAAGGTTATGAACAATGAGATTACATATTTGGAATTTGGAAAGCTTTTTAGAAACCCATGTATAATAAGCATTGCCTATAAACAGTCAGTGGTCTCATGTGATATATTTGTCTCTTTCAAACGATTGTATTTCACAGTTTGGCCTGTGCTTTAAGTAAGAGAATGAGCCCAATTCATTCATAAGGTTGGGGGTCTTAATATTTCAAGGTGGAGTTTCCCTATAAAATCCCAGAAATAAGACAAGACAATCCCTTTTCATTCATCTCTTCCATATGTTGCCGAGGAAACTCTGCCCATTGAAGTGAGTGAGCATCACACACAACCAACTGCATGACAAATGCATTTTGCCATTGAAACTTGGGCAATTTTACAGCCGATATTTTATAGTGCAGCTGGGAATTATTTCTTTACATAAAAGAAAAAGCATGGTACAACCCAGCATATGTTTACCTAAATAATTGCATCGATGAATACTAGCCAAATGAGCCAGTGAGTGCTGCATTGTATTCAGATTCATTTCTGTTATCCATTTCCCAGCTCAAATTATTATTAAATAGAACTATATTTAATAAATAATAAATTAAATTGTGTTTTAAAAAATCCTCTTGCATGTCATAGGGTTACTGTTTCTGGGGTATACACCTCTATGTGATCATTAGGCAATGCAAAATAAAATCTTGTTGCCATATTGTAGTTATACGGACCTTTGCAGATCAGATAAAGTCGTCTTATATTAGCACATAGTCAAAATGATATGGAAAAGAAAGATAGACATGGGAATCTGGAAAACATATCATCTAACACAGGGGTGTCAAACTGCCGGCCCATGGGCCGGACACGTCACACAGAAGCCGCACCCACCCCATTGCTGGCAATGGCAAAACAGTCCCAATACGTTGCACGACGTCATGAGTTTGACATGTCTGATCTAAATGTATGAAGGAAAAGTTGTTATAAATTGCCAACAAATGGCAGCACTGATCCATGTGAAGCTCTGCCATGTTCTTGAGTATCTGTTCTTTCACTTCAGTTGGCAGGCAGCTGCTGTATGAAAAGATTGTGTTGCTGTTGTGAAATGGAAGCCTCTAGTGACTACAGTACTTGTCAGTGGGCTTTAAGCAATGCGCTGTGACTGAATGCTTGGTGTCCAGAGTTCGTCGTCCTCCCCACTTGACTTTAGCTGCTGAATATAGGTAGTTTGTGGTAATGACTGTGTGTTGTGAGAACTGTGCATCCCAGGTCAAAAATGTGTAAATGTGGCAAACCAGGAAGATCTGATTTGTGCGATCAAAAATGAAGTGAATGACTTGTGACAGCTTGTGACATGAGAAAGGTTATTGAACTGATTAGGAACAATTGGCCTATCAGTAAAAGAAAATGTTTGTAGCTCAGGGTTGAACTGTGGGGTCCTCGGTGATCTCCGAGCTTGGTTGTTTTCTGGCAGACGTTTCATTACCAAACTAATGATGTTACTGAGGATACCACAGATCCTCCTGTGGGAACCTACTGTATCAGGTTGGCATTGCACAGGAAGGCATGAATCACATTAATATAAAGTTTGTGCAAGATGGGCTCCTCACTCACTGATGGCAGAGATGAAAGCTTCAGTAGTTGGAATTTGCCAGCAATTACTATCATACTGTGAGGATGAAAGTAAGGAATTTTTTTTACAGCATCAGGCTAGAAAACATTATGCCCCAGAAACGAAGTGTCAGTCCATGAAATATCATCACAAAGCTTCATCTACAGAAAAAAATCATCCAAACTCTGACTTCCATATTTAAAGTCAGAATTGTCGTGCTTAAAGATTTGGGGGATTCAGATGGTGTTATTTACTTGGACTCCCTCGAACTTCACACTGCTGTCAACCCTAAGTGCCATAGTGTAACACTCAAAGAACCTTGAAACAATGGATAAAACAACAAGGAAATGTTGCTGCCGTGTCAAAAATAGCCTTCACACCTCAATAGTTACTCAAGTGGCAATTATAAGGTTGGGTCTCGGCATCTTATCTCAACTGCCATATCGTCCTGTGCTTCCATCTTTTCCCCAAATTGAAGTATCCTCCTTGGGCACCGGTTTGGCTCAGAGGAAGAGCTGGAAAGGACTGGTTGACCCGGGCTGAAGAGAAAAAGTATGGAGTTCTTTCCTGATGGTTTTAAGAAGCTTGTCCATTGTCACCAGAAGTGTATAGCATAATGGTGATAGTACAGGTAGTCGAGGACGTAGAACCACAACTGAGCCCCAAATTTCTGTTGCTAAGTGAGACATTTTATGAAGTGGATTTTGCTCCATTTTACGATTTTTCTTGCCACCGTTGTTAAATGAAAAACTGCAGTTTATTAAGTTAGCGATGGCGTTGTTAAGTGAATCTGGCTTCCCTCATTGACTTTGCTTGTCAAAAAGGGATCACGTGACCCCAGGAAACACGGCAACCATCATAAATATGAGTCAGTTGCCAAGTGCCTGAATTTTGATCACGCAATTTTGATCACGCAACCGTCAGGATGCTGCTACGTGTGCAAGTGTGTAAGTGTGCAAAAATGGTCACAAGTCACTTTTTTCCAGTGCAGTTGTGAGTTTGAACAGTCACTAAATGAACTGTTGTAAGTCGAGGAGCTCCTTCTAAAGGTCCTTTTCCTGATCCATTTATTAAAAAGTGTCTATTTAAACTGAAGTTACGGAGACAGGGATATTATTTGCATTCAGCCTTCATGAGAATCACCAGGAGTTTTTCTGCAGGGAACTGTAGATAAAGCTGCAATGTAGAAAGTGATCATAATTTCTGTATATAGTTGTAGGCCACTACAACCCAGGTGGCCATGTTTTCTTTCTAGTCTCATTTCCACATAAGAAGTTTGCACCATTCCTGGGTCTGCTCTGCATCACATTACTATCTCTTCTTGAGGGCTGAGTCAATCAACTTCTGAATTGGCGGCAGGGCGAGAAAAAAATGTTCGCAAGCCAGTTTGCAACCGAAAATGCTGGAGCTCTGTGGAGTTTGGGGGTAAGCCGTTTCACCCTGGGAAGAATAACTGCTTCATCCTTTCTCTACCAGATTCCTGAGTTGCTCTAGAAACTGTGCGAATAGAAAGCTGTTTTGGCAGATTTGCACTTATCAACAGTAGCCAGACAAAGCATGCAAAGGCGAAGTGGTCGAGTTGATACAGTCAATTTTCCCTTCGCTTTGGCAAGGCACTGTCCCTCATAGAAAGTCCTTGGATATTTGGGTTTTTTTTTTCTTTTGTTGTGACCAAAACCTGGCTCACCTAAAGCAACCATATGACTTTGAAGATACCACATATTTTTATTTGCATACATGCACATCATCATCATCATCATCATCATCATCATCATCATCATCATCATCATCATCATCATCATCATCATCATCATCATCATAATAGAGCCAGTTT
This sequence comes from Azemiops feae, assembly GCA_023970755.1. Lineage (NCBI taxonomy): Eukaryota > Metazoa > Chordata > Lepidosauria > Squamata > Viperidae > Azemiops > Azemiops feae. Next base: position 2,234,624 of record JALGBA010004043.1, on the reverse strand, counting down.
GGCCCAATGGTTAAGACAACAGACTAGAAACTAGGAGACCATAAGTTCTAGTCCCACTTTAAGCATGAAAATCAGCTGGGTCATTTTGGGCCAATTTCTCTCTCTCTCCCTCTCTCCCTCTCTCCCTCTCTCCCTCTCTCCCTCTCTCCCTCTCTCTCTCTCTCTCTCTCTCTCTCTCTCTCTCTCTCTCTCTCTCCCCCTTCCTCCCTCACTCAACTCAACTCAACTCAACTCAAACCACCTAACAGGGTTGTTATGGTGGGGAAAATAGGAAAAAGGAGTATTAGGTATTTTTATTACCTTGAGTTATTTATAAACAATAACAAGGTGGGATAATACATAAATAAATAACAGTGTATACTGGACACCCAACCATGAGTTGATATTTTGCTGAGAGGCCGTGAGCAAAAGAACCAGAGCTTATATAGCTTTGGTCCACTACATTGTAAGGCAAAGAAAGGTGGAGGCAAAAGAAAGAAAAAGACAGACACAGTAGACATCACAATGTGACATCTATGTGATCTTATTGTTTTTTATCTCTTCCTCCTAGGCCACCGTGCTATCTTTGAGATATGGTCAATGAATATAAACAATTTGGATTACTGATCCCTGTCTGATCCCTCCTGTTGCCACCCAGGGTCAGTTCAGTTTGCTGTGAATGTTTCTTTACAAGGGTCCTTTAAGCAGTGCACATGTATGGGGTGAGAGCTTCTTGGTAGTGAATGAAGCTCACATAGGTTTGGGTAGATATGACCTTTTAGCACCACCCTTCCTTTCTCTTCTGCATCCGGAGTGTTGTTGCATGGAAGAGTGGATTTTTGTTGTTGCAAAATCTTTGTCAGTTCAACTCAGGAAGTAGTGTTTACTCCTTGCTCATCTCAGTTCAGAATAGGCAGAAATTAAGATGTCTGAAGGTTTTTTTTCACAGCACTTTGAGGAGATTTTACCCTGTTTTTGAGCATGAAAGCCAGAAGCATGATGGTGTTCTTAGTATCACAATCTTTTAGAAAAAGCACAGAAACACATTATAGCAAACTTAAGAATGTATTTGTCAGACCTGTCCCAGTCAGCCCCTCAGGAAAGTGAGACTCTTGAATCCATCGAGTTGAATCAAAAGAACTTCTACCAAGAGAAACTAGATGCAGTAAAGTCAGGCAGAATCTGAAGGTCCCATGCAAAACACAAAGCAATTCTTTTGGTTTCCCAATCCCAACCCTCTTGACCAGTCCACCAGCAGCCGATGTGATGCTGAGAAGATGTTGTGAGAATGCTGAGGTGCTAGGCAGATAACACTTCACACTCAGGGTGCGACAGCCTTGGAACCTGGCGAAAACCAGCTGGGAAGGAGCCCGTCCTGTCTCCGAAGACAGTCCCACGTGAACAGCAGAAATGGAAAAATCCCAACCAGGCCATCCCCACCACCACCCCCTCAGTGCGATGGCAGGACACCAGAGTACGAATGATGGACTTGACAGTATTGGATATTTTTTGGCAACATTGCCTTGCTAATAATGTTGACAGATTCATAAAGTTTATAGGTCGCACAGCAATGGTTTGCAGTTATGATGATGATGAAAAAGTATCTTTGCACACCATGTTCATATTTACATATTTGCAGGTCTCTAAAGCAAAGGAAAACTGGAGTAAGGTCATAAGTACAGTGTCCTTCACTTAATGACCAAATTGCCAGTTCCAATTGTGGTTGTAAAGTGAATACTACCTGTATTAAGAAAAGGTCCCCAGATTCTAAACTAAGATATTTTATGTAGTCCAACCTTAGTCTATTCTAACTTCTTGGGTCAATACTGAGTCACATCTCTGGCCCAGGGTTTCAGATTGGAATCTTTGTTGGATATCTTCATGCAGTGAGGAAAAAATGAATGAGAACAGACACGCTAAAGTTAGGAGTATAACTTTTATAAGAAAGTATTCCTGAGGCTGGCACTTGCGTGACAGAAAAATAAGCTTTTAGGAAATAACATGGTGTTAGGAAACCCTTTCTTAAACCTATCTAAGCTTAGAGGCTGCAATGTGCTGTCCTCCATTATTATGGGGGGGAATGATAGAGATTAGAGATGATAGGGATAGAGATAGGGTGATGGGGAGATACGGAGGTGATAGGGAGATAGGGGGATAGAGAGATAGAGAGGAGATAGGGATATACAGAGATGATAGAGAGATGGAGATGGAGAGTTAGAGAGAGAGAGAGTCAAATGAAAATGGCCCAAAAACAGATGACAAAGTGAACTGAACCTGTGAGAGGAACAGTGCAATGAAAGTCCTAAAAGTATCAGTCTAATCAAAGGAAGCAGTTCACCCAAACCATGAAAAGTAAGTATTTTAGATAAGCAAAAGAAAAAAGAAAAAAGCTCAGCATCCACTCTGCTAACAGTCTCTACATGTATTGTCCATAATGGTCAATGGTTCAGTAGATATAGAAAGCTGCTGCCTTCAAAGATAAATTCCAACCATCTCTCCAAGAGATTTCTGTATAAATCTAGCCTTAAATGTGGTGTCTTTGGCAGACCCACATGCGCCTCTTCCGAGCTCCTTTGCATCACAGAAACAGCAGCCAGCATTCCATAGAAATCAGCAATGTTTGGATTCTATGGGAAAGGTTTCTTGCAATGGGACAGGAAGAAAGAGATAATCTTGACAAGGGTTTGGAGTTCATTTGTTGATTAGTGACTTCTTCCTCATCGGCTAACATAACATTAGCGTTATTTGAATTTTACAGCGCATCCGTGAACTTGGGACTATATGCTTAATCCTGGAGCTACAGATTTTGTATATAATTGCTATCTGTATATATGTGTGTGAATTGTATGTGTATGTATATTAATATGTAAATCAGAGATTAGGGTGGGGGGAATGCGATACCCAAAGTATTCAGATCGTTGTGCATAAGTGTTAAAAAGAGTATTTTCAAACAGAGGAAAAGATTGGGCACAGCTGGAATTTCAGCTGAAAGAACCATCAAACACAGCCTTAAAATACTTTACTTTAAAACTGTCTATGAAAGGATATAGCATGATAAAGACAAACCAAGAGGGCAGCAAGATTTTGGAAGGCATGATTTCCAGATGGTTCTGGGATAGGAACACATCAAAGCAGCTGTGTGGATGTGATTTCTGTCCCACTTATGTCCCTAGAAATATGTCAGAAGGCTGCAAAGGAGTTCATGTAGAAATGTTATTATTGCCCCCAAATTCTTTTTTTTTTTTATGTGATAGGCTGAACTGCATCAAAAAATTGCCCATCTCCACATTTTGTAGGAGGAGGCACTGAGCGTGTGCCACATTTATTAACGAGCCAATAAACATTTTAATTAACATTTGGAAGTTAGAGAACTGAAATACTCTAATGAAATTGAGTGCTTCCAGCTAAATCCCATTTCCACATCTACAGAGGAGCCGAAACTTATTTACTGTCACTAGGATAACATCAATGAATAGACACCAAAATACATAAGAAAACACTGTGAAATTCTGTTCGCATATGGACAACATATTTCCAAGGTTTAACACTAGGTGGCACTGTGATTTGGTTTATCTCAAATGGTCCTCACCAGATCCTATTAACGTTCTGTTTCCGTTTCAGAAAATTCTTGCATATCTTTGGGCCCAATCTGTCCACTGACACACACATCTATGAGAATTTTAAAACATACTATTTTGTCATTTTATTTCTTCACCCAAAATCTGATAGTTTTCTTTAAAAAAAAAAAAAACATTGATAGGGGAAAGATGTTATTGTAAGATGTTTTGACCTCTTTTTTTTAACCAAACACAAGGGCAAAGTAGCTCATCAAACATAATAGGACATAACACAGAGAAGAGGATCAGTCACTTCCCGTTCTTACCCAATACTTAAAGCAATTCTGTCACCAAACGATATTTCTCCCGTCCTGTTTTGTCTTGAGGCTTTTGTTTACTTACTGCTGTAAAGAAACATTACATGTGTTTTTCCTATTTCTGCAAATCCAAAATGGCATTATATAGTAAAATGTACTTGTCAGAAAATGCATATCTTAACGAAAATGAATTCATACTTAATTTATTGGGAATATGTGCACTGAAGTTCAGATAGCTTTTCGTGCAGACTTGTTTTTTAAAATGACAACGTCGTACAAGTTGGGATAGAATTAATTTTAGATTGGAAAACAGAGAAATTCGGGCAACATTGAATTGGCAGGTTTGCCCATTCTTCATAAAAGGGAGCTATGAAAGGACAGACGTATTTCATTCAGCCTTAGATTAAATACCAGGCAGCAATAATCCCAAATACTAACAATGGAAATTAATGAAGCACATTTTAATTAGGCCTGCCTTGCTGTGGATGCCATTAATATTGACACCAGAGAGCATCTGTAGCAAAGTAAAATACAAGTAGATAAAGGTATCAAGTCAGGTACATAAATTAAGGACAGAACAGACTCGCACACTACATTGGGAAAACAAAGATTAATGAAAATCAGCTTCTATTTATGCGGCAAAAGCTTCCAGCAAAAAAGCAGGGAATAACATCTCCAGAATAACAAGCTTCCTCTTTGTTTCCCCTATTCTATCTTTCCGTAAGGATACATGTCATTGCAATCACACACACACACCCAAAACAATCTGGCTCTCTGAGATCTTTCAATCAAATCAACATTTGCATTATAAAGTGTTCTTTGTACAAGCCTTCCAAAGCAGAGGATAAACTCACAGTAAAAATAAATGGAATCAAATAGTAATGAACTCAAGCAAAAACAAATATGTTTTTCAATGAGAAAGTAAGGGGCGGAGGCAAGAAGAACAGCCTTCTACATTATTAATAGCAATAGGGAATTGAGTCCCACAGCCCTGGATCAGAGTATATAAAAATGAGCTCTCCTGACACATTCATAAAAAAAATGGGGAGCCAAAAAAGAGCAACCCAGTAAACAGAGCAAGAGAATAAAAATGTGCCATGCACACATTATGGCATGTTCTGGCAATTCCTTTGCTGTGGTTAATAACAGCTGGGTTGATGAATAACTAATCTGTAGTATTTAAAAATTAGTCCTACATCTGCGTTTGAAACTAATGAAGGACAACTTTATAATCCACTAGAGACTCTGGGTGGACTTGATTTTTGTCTCAAAGCAAATTTCCCCATAAAGACACGCTTAAACTTTAAACATACTTGCTAAGAGCACTATTTGTTTGATCTTTAAATGTCTTATTCTTCCAAACTTTTAATATATATATATATATATATATATATATAAAGCCTTGCTTTTATAAGTGTTTGTTCTATTTTCAAATGCTTTCAGATAGTGTTTCACTTTCCAAGGGAGAAATGTACTTCAATCAATCCTATCTTTGTTAATCAATTCTAGATGGAAGACAAGGCAATTAAAGAGATTCATCTAAACTTAAGCTACTACTGCATTAGTGATTTTTGTATTGGAGACAACCATTAAAAAGTTGGAAACTGTCATAGTGAGTTAGGTCCATCCAGGCAGATAAATAAAAGCTGATTGACAGAGTGATCTATAGAAGCTCTCAGCATAGATTATAATAAAATTATCATCAGGTTTATACCACTTTTTAAAAAGTCTGGAAGTTGAACCCAAGTCCTTGTGACTTTATGAACATATCTATATAGCTTTCTTGGCAATAGGATATATAGTTTGGCCTACAGTCCAGCTATTCATACAGGTCTCCCTTCCAAATATGTATCAGTTCAAGCTTTGCTTAACTCCTGAGGTCCTACAGCATCTACCACTTGGGCTTACCTTCTGAGTTTTGCAACGTTAGAATGCATCTAATTATTATTTTTATGGGAGGTGCTATGATTATCTAATTTTATTTATGTTTAAGATTTTTAAATTTGAAAAGTGAAATACCATGAAGCTTTCAGTACATAATCTTAACAAATAAGTTCATTGAGTTTAGTAGGAAATACACTGTTAAAGTATGCAGCTATCCTATTACATATATTTGCACTCTTAATCAAATAAACACTTGACTCTTAATTGCAATATTGAGTACTTTTAATCAAAGTTAGGTCCATTTAAATCATATCAAGGTCAAAAGACAAGCACATGCTTGTATTTCTTCCATAAACATCAATGTGGTTTTAAAAAGTGCAAAGTTTAGGCTGGAAAGTGCCATCTTTGGATAAATATTTTGGAAAACTGTAATCCTACTTGCCTGTGCAGTGAACTGAAAAGGAGTTCTAATGCTAAACAGACATATATTTATTTATAAAGCATTGCTTCCAGAAGGAAAATTAAGTGTGTGACTCCTCAATATGACTGAAAACTGTTCAGTGCATTTGAAATGAAGACGTAGGAAGAAAAAAAAAACTATTGTGAGAAAACTGTAGGATTCAAGGATTATGCAACTTTTGTAACTTTCCCCAAATTTTGGTGTTGCACACAAATTGCCTCAGCTCTAGGTAAATACAAAGGATTAGGCTCAGCTGCCAGAGCTGTGCTGCATACAGACAAGCAGTCCCTAGTGTGATACTACACAAGTTTTAAAGAAATTAGGTCTCACTATTTCTTGCTAGGGAAACAACACTGCACTCAGCAATTCTTGTAATCTCACAGCGGAATAAACTTTCTCTTTGTTGAGGCTACCCTGAGGGAACATGGAAAAGGCCAGTGGCAGCAACAAAAATTACACTGGTCTAGATTTGCTTTTCTGTATTTTTCCACATTTCCCTCAATCCCACCACCATTCTCTCATTTTCTAAAAGTATTCAAAATTCTAATAAAAGTAGATAGATGAGGGAGGGGGATAAATAGAAATGGAGATGGAAACAGAGAGAGAGATGGAGATGATAGAGATGGAGATGGAGACAGAGATAGAAATGATAGAGACGGAGATGATAGAGATGGAGATGGAGACAGAGATAGAGATGATAGAGACGGAGATAGAACAGAGATAGATAGATGACATGACATACATAGAGTTATAAGAAAGGGCAGCATTAAAACAAATACACGTTCCTCTCCTTAGACACACTCTTTGAAGAGAATGAAGCAGTAACGGTCTTTATGCTGGGATAACAATCAAGAGAAGATGGTTGACAGAAATTTTCCAAGCTATTTTATTTGGAAACCGAGCTTGGCAGAGAGAAAATAAATGGGCAAAGGAGAGAGGAAAAAAAGTCTTGTTGCTTTCAGTCCCAGCCCTCGCTGATGTTTAGCCCCTGACAAATCATCCCTAAGAAAACACAACTTTAATCAAAAATAAGATTCCCCTTTCTTGTTTTACATTTATTAGCTTTTGATACTGAGCATGTTCTGGCCAAAGATGAGTTCCATTTATTTCTGTGAAAGGCAAACACACATGTGAAATCCAGTCCTAATGGGACCTTTAATATGCATTGTTGCCTGATAAGATAGCTAGATTGGATGCATTTTGCCTCTGGTGAGAGTTTTGCTTTCCATATCAATTGCCCAGTCTGAGATCAGTGTCAGATGGCTTCTCATCTATTAATATTAATTAATATTAAAATTAATATCAATATCTGGATATTAAGACATTTTGCTATGTATCCTTCCATCATTCATTGGCATTTATTATGAGCACCAACAATGCTTCGGTCAGAAAGGTTGCAATAAAATGAATAGGCACAAGGACCTTTTTAACCAATATCATTTTTTTTTATTATTTTTTGCATTTTCCCCAGCAAAGGGAAAAGGAGAATAATGTGGACAATGCCACAGTGTCTGTTCTGGTTTAAAAAGCATTTTTTTTTTAAAAAAAAAAAAGTTAACATGCATTCCCTTTTACATCTTGCTGTTTAAAGATAATTGAAATGGCTGGAGGAGTTGTGCATGAACAATGTTATTTGTATGGTTACAAAACCAATGTGGGTCTCCTTTAATTACAACCCATTCCTTCATGATGAACTCACAAAATGGGACACTGGATCACCACAAACAAGATTTCAAGCACTCTGATAACAACTCCAATCTGCCTTTTTCGGCTGTTATCTCATACCAAATTAAATTTCTTATATTCCACCTTCTGCAGATATTTTGAAGTAGCCTGGTCATATGCACAATCTTCACACATGCAAAACATTTAAAAAATATCCAGTTCGTTATTACGATATACAATATACTATAGTAGATTATTACATATCCCAGTACGTTTTTACAATATACTGCAGTTAAACTAAGGACTACAAATAATTGGTTGTTGTTGTTTTGGTCAGTTCAAGAGTAGTTCTAATAACCTAAGAGGAAATAAGCTTTCCTTCATTAGATAGCTCAAGCAAAATTATTAAAACTGTAATATTTTAATATGGATATTTGTTATGGGGCTGGACTCATCTTAAATGGGCTCTTCCAATTCTATGACATTATGAATTTATGACTTTGGGTTTCCTATTGACATAGCAGGATTATTTTTTTAAAAATGGATCTGAATTTGTATTAGAATTTACCATCCTGGCACCATCAGGAGGAGAACTTTTAGCAAAGATGTAGATTAGAGGGCCATCAAATTCAGCAACATGTCTCTCTTTAAGTCAGAGGGAGGGAAAAGAAGCAAAAATGTAAAAAGTGTCCTTTTGTATTTTTCTCTTTCCCTTTTGCTTTTTCTTCCTGTGTTTTCTTAAGCCCAACCAATCCAGTCAGGCAAATAACAGTCGCAGGCATTTTTTTCCTCCAACTGTTTCGGTAAACTTCTTTAAAAGGTTTGCTGTGCTACAGAGCAAACAATAAAGTTGCCTTTCCATTGTGATTTCTTAAAAGTGCCGCAGGTAACCTCAGATGGGGCAGTTTTAACCCTTCTAGAAAAGCAAGGACTTTTAAAAGCACAACTGAAGTTCAGGAAAATGCTTTTAAACATTGAAAAGTAAATTGACTAAATTGAAAAATAGAATGGGAAAAATGGAAAATTAGGCTCTGGGTTGGGAAGATACATTTCTTATCTGGCTGAGAAGCTAAGCAGCATCAGGCCTGCTTTGTAGTCATTCACTTATTACGGACATTTCTATACCACTCCACTTCAAATGGCTCTAAGCAATATATATATACATATGGAAGCTTGTTTCACAGGAGTGGTACAAATCCCGGCAGATGGAACTTCTTAATATTTGTGTGAGAAGCCATCAAGGAATTCCGGGGTTTTAAATTAGATTTGGAGGTTGAAAAAACAACCCTAAAATAAACACTTTCATACTGTCGTTAAAAGAACCTCATGGACATGTCAATGTGGACACTAAAACAGACTTTATTCTACCTTAAATCCAACTGCATTACCAGTTCAGACTGTTGTCCTGTTTAAAAATCTAACTCGAACCATCTGTAATCAGTTTTTCTTGGGAAACAGGCCTATTGGGTATATTTGTAGCTATCAAGGGATAGGAGATATGCCAGTCTAGCATATCCATGGAGATGAACTGAAAAGATTGGATGAAATATGTAATTCCTTTCCATCCAACCAAGAGAGAAGTGAACCCCTAGGCTTTTATTAAATATTTTTAATAAGAAAAGTACTTAATAATATTTCCCTTACCTAATGCTTCCTGTTTATTAGATGGACATTTCTGTGTGTTTTGCATGCAAAGTTTCTCTCTCTCTCTCTCTCTCTCTCTCTCTCTCTCTCATCTCTCTCTCTCATATCTCTCTCTCATCTCTCTCTCTCTCTCATATCTCTCTTTCTCTCTCTCATCTCTCTCTCTCTCATCTCTCTCTCTCTCATGTCTCTCTCATCTCTCTCTCTCTCATCTCTCTCTCTCTCATGTCTCTCTCTCATCTCTCTCTCTTTCTCTCTCTCTCTCATCTCTCTCTCATCTCTCTCTCTCATCTCTCTCTCATGTCTCTCTCTCTCTCTCTCTCTCTCTCATCTCTCTCTCTCTCTCACTCTCTCTCTCTCATATCTCTCTTTCTCTCTCTCATCTCTCTCTCTCATTCTCTCTCTCATCTCTCTCTCTATCTCTCTCTCTCCTCTCTCATCTTCTCTCTCTCTCTCTCTCATCTCTCTCTCATATCTATCTATCTCTCTTTCTCTCTCTCTCTCTCTCTCTCATATCTCTATCTATCTATCTATCTGTCTTATCTATCTATCTATCTATCTATCTATCTATCTATCTATCTATCTATCTATCTATCTATCTATCTATCTATCTATCTATCTATCTATCTATCTCTCCAATCTCTCTTCATCTCTTCTCAGCAAAGCTTGCCCGGAGCAGACAAGAAATGATATTGTTTTCTTTTGGTTATTGGTTATCATTTATGTCATACTTTTCCACTTCTCAGAATAGCCAGCCCTTTAGGCATCTAATAATACTGAAAAAGCAATAAAACAATTTTCCGTAATTAAATCCAGAAAAGCACAGCAGATAATTGAAGAGTCGGATTCAGCTTTGAATATCAAGATTAAAAAGCCCACCTGAAGCATCTTAACTTCATTTAATGGCAAACATGAAATACAGATGGAACAAATTTGTAGCTTTTTAGTACGAGAAAGTGCCCAAATGAAACAGCTCAAACACCTCTTTTGACCAATCTAGAATCCATCAAAGTTAAGACACAGAAAAAAGCCTCTCCATTAGACTGCATAATATAGAAAGAAGTAATCCATGAAGTAAGAACATAAAGACAAAAGAGGAGATATCTAGACCATCGTTCTTTTTTTTTAAAGCAGACAATATGATTTATTGGGAAGCGTGGCAACAGGATCTGAAATTTGTACCAACATACTTCTCACATCCCTAAGCAACTATTTTGAGGGACATACTGCCTCTTGTTTGAAAATGACACCAATAGTCATTGATGAGTCAATTTCTCCATGAATTTGTTTCACCAAGCAGTCTTTTTTAAAAAAATGCCACCCTAACTGGCAGCCATGACTGCCTCTTTTGACAGTAAATTCCATCTTTTAACTTTTTTGCTGTGTTCACAAGTCCTTTTCCTGATCTCTCAGTGCCATTTTGCTTCATTGGAATGACCAGCTTCCAGTTTCACTAAAGATGACTATACCTATAATTCTACACATCTAAAAAATCTAAAATCTTCTATCCAATCCATTTGCAATACAAAGAGATATTTTCTACCACTTACCCCATATAGTCTTAAGCTACCACAAAGCTATCTGTAAAAAGTATATTGTGAAAAAAGAGCCCACATTATTCCACTTAGTTAACATATCTTTGCAAGTAATAAAAGTGAGGTTCAAGATCAAATCCTAAGAAACTGATGCTTGCAGTTTTCCAGTACTGTAAAGAGATATTTTTGAGCTAAGAAGGATTGATACATGGTACATCCTGGTCGGAAAGTTGCTTCCTTTTTTCTCCAAATCCCAGACTTTAATCTCTAAGGATAATCCTGAAGTTATGCAATGTGCTTTCTTCTTGTTTCTGATTTTGCCATATGTCTCTGGTGCTGTGGAGTAGAAAACTCCCTTTAGATTGCGCAACCTTATTTTTCTCTTTTCAAAACACAGAAAGAATGTTACAATAGTATTATTTGAAATTAGGATCCATGCCCTTGAGTTCTGGGAAATCAGACGCTGACTTAATTCATTTCACTCCACAGCTCACATCTCCTCAGTTATCTGTGAATCTGTTTTACACCAGATTTTAAAGGAACCGAGCTGGTAAAGAATCTGTATTTGTGACAATACAAAGAGATATTTCCCCTGCTCATTTTACCCATCAACTCAACAGCTGCTTCAGCAGCTCTACAGAATTGAATTCCCCTTCTCTCTTCCCCAGCAGAAAACTACAGAATAAATGCATTGTTCTGATGTTAGATGTGTTCTGACTATAAAAAGCTACCCCTGTTGGGCATACTTGTTATACCACAGCTGCAAGTTCGATGCCCTGTTTTATCGTGGAAGAGTTTGACCAAGTGGCCATTATTATATGGGTTTCTGCAGGATAGATCTTTCCCCCTCCTGGTGTTTAATATATATATGAAGCCACTTGATTGAGCCATCAGGAGTTGAAGGTATGGAACCATGGCTAGGCTGCTAAACCTCCACCTTATATAGCCATCCTGGGCCCAGCTAAAGATTCTGTCAAAGTTTTGTCCTTGTGTTCTGGTGGCAATGAGGGTCTGGATGAGAAGGAGCAGGCTAAACAAAATACAGGTAGTCCTCAACTTACAACAGTCCATTTAGTGACTGTTCATAGTTACAACAAAAAAGTGACTCAGGACCGTTTTTCACACTTATGGCCATTGCAGCGTCCCCATGGTCACATGATCAAAATTCAGACACCTGGCAACTGACTCATATTTATGACAACTGCAGTATCCTGGGGTTATGTGATCACCTTTTGCGACCTCCTGTTAAGCAAAGTCAATGGGGGAAGCCAGACTCACTTAACAACTGTGTCCCTAACTTAACGACTGCAGTGATTCACTTCACAACTATAGCAAGAAAAATTGTAAAACGGGGCGAAATTCACTTAACGAATGTCTCGCTTAGCAACAGAAATTGTGATCGTAAGTCGAGGACTGCCTGTAGAATTGCTTTCTTTCGTCACTACCCCCTCTTGGCTCGATTTTCTCTCCAGGCTGTAGGTCTGTGGCTTGGGGTTCCTCCAGGATTCATGGCTACTGCTGCAGTGGCAGGTGGAGTTTGTGGCCAGAAGGTCCTTCACCAAAATCCAGTTGGTATGCCTTTTCTGCAGCCCCTTCTTGCAGCTTTTCTGGAGCAGGGGGACCTGTCTAGAGTAACTCTGGCTCTTATCACCATGTATTTGGACATCAGTAATACACTCCTCTCAAGGCTGCTTTTACAAAAACTATCCAGAAACCCGCAACTGGTTTCAAATGCAATAACCTACTTATTAGATAATGCTTGTCACTGACCATGTTGCACCTATTTTATGAATCCTGCATTGCCTGCCAATAGGTTTCCAGATGTGATTCAGAGTGCTGGTTTTTATCTTTGTAAATGTGTACTTTTGAGTCACTCTTGGCTCCTGGCAGCCTCATGGACAAGAAAATGCAATTGTTTGGATAGCAGATTCGATAGAGATTTGTTCATCATTGTCCTATATTCGCTCAAGAATACTCCCTGTAGAATTTTTGCCATTGGGGTATAACAAATAGTAAATGAATGCCTGACTGGAGGAGCTTTTTATAACGAGAACATTTTCTAACACAAAACAGTGCAACGACTCTGTCATTTACTGCTGGTGGAGAATGTTCAGTCCTCAAACTTTCTCCCTAGGGCTGAAAGAGAATGATTGACCCAATGTCACACATTGACTTCATTGTCTAAGGCAGGACTAGATCTAGCGGTGGGATTCAGCCAGTTCTCACCGGTTCAGCAGAACCGGTAGCTAAATTTTGCTGAGTTCAGAGAACCGGCTGAATGAACACTGCTTCCAGAAGTCTGTTCTAGGTTGGGGAGGCCTGGAGGAGGCCTCCCCGGCCTAGAACGGCCCACTGGAAGTGCATGGATGCCTCTTTCGGAAGTTTTTTCGAGGCCTCGGAGGCCCAGGCCTGCATCCAATAAGAGAACTGGTTGTTCAGTATTTGAATCCCACCACTGACTAGATCTCCCAGTCTTCTAGCTTCCATTCTATTTCAAACTCACTCCCTGTAGACGTTTATATGGCTTGGCTCCAATCAGAACAGCTTTTTCCAGGACAAAGTGCTGGATGCTCCCATTTTCATGAGGGTAGGGGGGACTAAGTACCCAAAACATTGCTTTTATATCATGACATCAACATTGTGTAACAACCTCCCCATAAAGGTTCAATAGCTCCCTTTGGACAAGGCATTCAGGAAGTTATTGAAAATCAAGCTTTTTTGGAAGGCCACCACAAAGCAGTTTTCATTTGTAATTTAATTTGGCTTGCATATTATTTTGGGGAGTTTGGGGTTTACTAGAGTTCTTTCTTTTTTTAATTAACTAAATAAAAAACAAAGAAACGGAGTACAAAAAGAACTAAAAGCATACAGGGCATATATATTCACAAACATAAATACATACATATATAAAGTTGGACAATGAACATTTCAATAAATGGAAGCTATAATTCATGACAGTCATCCATAGCTAACTTACATTGATCTATTCTGTAATTCACTGAATAACTGGAGCTATATGTTTATCTTTCCAACAAAACCCAAAGGTGCTTTTTCAAAAAGTAACTGGACTTGATCCAGTTGTCTTTGAAAAAGCACCTTTGGGAAAACCATGACTTGGATGACTGAGAATCTCCATAGACACTTTCCAAAGAGCTTAAAGTCTTGAAGGATTCAGTAGCATACTGTAATAGCCTTCTTTATGGATGCACCTGCCCTGTGGAACAACATTCCTACAAAGATCTGGATGGCCCTAATCATGTTGGCTTTTTACAAGGCGTTAAAGACCTTCATGTTGCCAAAACTATCTAGGCCAGGAGGTTAAATAAATCCCATTGGTTACTGTTTTAGTGGTAAAGTGGGGTGGAGGGATGATTCAGCCCTAGGCACAGGATATGTTTGGGGGCAGGAAGATTGTATTTGTTTGTTTTTTAGCTTTTAAAATTATTAAGTATTCATATTCTACCCTTTCTATGATGGCCTATTACTGTAATAATTTTATTTTATTTATATGGTTTTATAAAGTGTCTCATTCTTCCTCGATTTTAATCTTTGTATACCACCTACAATCATCTTGGCAAGATGGGCAGCTATATATCACATAAATAAATAGCTGCATCAGGACTTCTGGGGGAGGAATGGTGGACTAAAGATGTCTCTGCAAAAGCAGAACCGACAACTGCAGCAAAGGACAAAGAACTGCCATGTAGATGAGTTTTTCGACAAGGCGAGGATGGGAGATTGCTCACATGTGCGCTCCGGAATCAAATTTCTAATCTCTCTTCTCCTGGATTGGCTTGCTTTTCAACTCCCCATCTTTGCCCTGCTTGGCACTACCAATATCTTCCCTTCCATTTTCACTCCCTCCACAGTGGCATCTCTTCAATACATGTATCAAAGTTCCAGCCCTTCAAGGTGGGCAAGGTCAAGGGATATATATATGTAGGTCTTTGGTAATTCGGGTTTTCTCCCGCGTAAAATTGGAAGTGTCTTGGCGACGTTTCGACGAAGTCTCATTCGTCATCTTCAGGCTGGTGTCTCTTCAGCCTCGTGCTTCTAGGAGCAATGTGTGATCAAAGAAGCCTTGACAGCTATCCAAAACAAATATAACCCCCCCAAGCACATCCTAGATCTGACCAACCATTGCCTATCCAACACATACTTCATCTACAACAGACAAAAATACAAACAAATAGAAGGAGCACCCATGGGATCACCCCTCTCACCTGTCATTGCAAACCTCTACATGGAACACTTTGAAACCCAAGCTCTAGAAAAATCTGATCACAAACCCAAACTCTGGCTCAGATAGGTAGACGACACCTTCATAATCTGGCCACATGGGAAAGAAAAACTAGACAACTTCCTCACACACCTCAACAGCCTACACCCCAAAATACAGTTCACCATGGAAACAGAAGCTAACAACCAACTTCCCTTCCTGGATGTCTTAGTCTACAAGAAATCCAATGGCTCCCTAGGACACACCATCTACCAGAAGAAAACACACACAAACCGCTATCTGCACGCACTCTCACACCACCACCCAGCACAGATCAACTCCGTAGCCAAGACACTCATCTCGAGAACAAAACGCTTAGCTGACGAACAACACCTAAAAACCGAACTACACACTCTCACTAACGTACTAACATCCAACGGATTCCAAAGAAATAAGATTACCAACCTAATCCAAAAAGAAACCCCCACTAAAATCCAAGACAGAGAACAAGAAAACGGCAAAGCCCTCCTCCCATACATAAAAGGCACCACAGACAGAATCAGCAAGATCCTCCACAAACACAACATCAAGACAGCATTCTGCACAAACCGAAAAATATCCACCATCCTAAGAAACCCCAAGGACAAAATTGAGTTAGAAAATCAAGGAGTATATGAAATCCCATGCACTGCCTGCCCCACCACATACATCGGACAAACCAACAGAAGAATAAGTGCACGCATTGAAGAACACAAGAACTCAGTCAGAAAAGAGGAACCAACTTCTTCCCTGGTCCAACACCTTAAAGCCACAGGACATAAAATTGACTTTAAAAATACCAGAACTATCGCCAAAACTGAACACTTTAACAACAGAATAATCAGAGAAGCCATCGAGATAGAAAAACGCCCACACAGCATGAATAAACGAGATGATACCTCCCACCTACCAGCCATTTGGAAACCCACCCTTATTGACAAACGAGTCCCTAACACAAAGAATGACACTAGACCCACACTCACGAAAACCACACAGGATGTCACCACCACACATCCATGCAAAAAGCAAACCCAAACCCACACCGATGATGAGGCACGACCACAAACCAGAAACCAGACCACAGCGGCATCATTAGCCATTTCAAACCCCTCCAATCCATACATGAAGCAAACTGACACCCACCTTGATGATATGGCACGACCACGAACGCGAAGCCAAACAACAGCAATGCAGCTCTCCATCTCAAATCCCGCTGCAACTCAGACTAATCCGAGCACAACAAAGCCCCCACCCAAACAGAACACACCCCCATCCAATCAGAGCACAGTCAACCCCCCATCCAATCAGAGCACAGCCAAGCCCCTAACCAATCAGAACACAGCCAAGCTCCCACCCAATCAGTTCATACCCCCACTGGCAGTTAAAAGGAAGAAACAGCTGCGATCACACATTGCTCCTAGAAGCACGAGGCCGAAGAGACACCAGCCTGAAGATGACGAATGAGACTTCGTCGAAATGTCGCCAAGACACTTCCAATGTTACGCGGGAGAAAACCCGAATTACCAAAGACATATATATATATTTTGGAAGAATAAGACATCTAAAGATCAAACAAATAGTGCTCTTAGCAAGTATATTTAAAGTTTAAGCGTGTCTTTATGGGGAAATTTATATATATATATATATATATATATATATATATATATAGATAGATAGATAGATAGATAGATAGATAGATAGATAGATAGATAGATAAAGATAGACAGGCAGACAGAGATATAGATAGATAGATAGATAGATAGATAGATAGATCGATAGATCGATAGATAGATCGATAGATAGATAGATAGATCGATAGATAGATAGATCGATAGATAGGTAGATAGATAGATAGATAGATAGATAGATAGATAGATAGATAGATAGATAGATAGATAGATAGATAGATAGATAGATAGATAGATAGATAGATAGATAGATATAGAGATATAGATATAGATATAGATAGATATATAGATAGATATATAGATATAGATATAGATAGATATAGATAGATAGATAGATAGATAGATAGATAGATAGATAGATAGATAGATAGATAGATAGATAGATAGATAGATAGATAGATAGATAGATAGATAGATAGATAGATAGATAGATAGATAGATAGATAGATAGATAGATATAGATAGATAGATAGATAGATAGATAGATAGATATAGATATAGATATGTTTTCTGCAGTCTTTAATGACTGCAGAAATACGTATCCCGGGCATATCTGTTCAATGACACAGACCTCGATCTCCGGGAGAAATATAAACCAGATGTTTATTGTTAAAAAAGTTTAAAAATAAAAACAACTATTTACAATATTAAAACAACTTAGCTTTCGCTGGTCCCCTGCCAGCGTCCTCAGAGTGAAGTTTCAGGGGTGGAGATTACTTTTATAGACCTTGCTAGCCTAATTGCTTACTCATTGACCGTGTGATAGGACCATCCGTCCTGGCTGACCGTAATTGCCTTAATTGTCCCGCCTCCTCTTTTTTGCACTCCAGTTCTCCAACCTTCCTCCCTCCCATCCTTGTCAATCCCCTGCTTCCTGGCGCTGTTGCCGTTGGTATGCTTTCTAGCCGCTCCCCCGTGCTCGTTCTGGGCCTTACATCCAGATCCGGTGACTTAGTTGCCTTTCCATTGCTGCTCCCCTCCTTTCCATCCCATTTGTCTGCCCATTGTTCTTGTCTTCCACTATCTATCCCTATTAGTCCTATTTCCTCCGGTTTCCTTCCACGCTTGGATGTGCGTGCGCACAGCCATATCCCGTCCCTCTGCCTCGTCTGCCTACGATCAGCTTGGCTGTCTGCCGGCTCACTCCTGAATTCACTCCCTCTCATCCTTGCAGATCCTGTCCTTCCTAATGTTGTTACCATTGGTGCGTTTGCCAACTGCCTCCCCTTCCCCCCCTCCTTCTTATCCCGTTGAACCACCCACTGTACTTGCCTTCCATTATCTATCCCTCTGGGTCCTATTTCTTCCAATCTTTCTACATGCCTGGGTGTGCGCACGCACAGCTGCATCCTGTCCTTCCGCCTCATCTGCCTACGCTCAGCTGAGCCACCTGCTGCCTCGCCCTCAGTTCCACTCTCTCCCCTCCTTACCGATCTTATCCTTCCTGGTGTCATTGCCCTTGATGCGCCTTCCACCCCTACCCCCATATGCATTTTGGGTCGTACGGCTAGGTCCCCAATGCCTTCTCATTCCCGCCCCCCCTCCTGTTGGTATTGGTCCACCTGTTTGTCTAACTTTCCACCATCTGTCCCTGCTGGCGCTATTTCTTCTAGTTTCCCTTTGCACAAGGGTGTGCACCCGCACAGCCGCGTCCTATTCCTCCACCTCATCTGCCTTTGGTCAGCCGGGCTGCCTGCTGACTCACTCCCGGATTCACTCCCTCTCATCCTTACCAACCCTATCCTTCCTAACGCCACTGCCATTGATGTATCTCCCAACCGCCCCCCCGTGACCATTCTGGGCCGCACGTCCGGATCTGGCACCATCGGTGATTCTCCATTGCCGCTCTCCCCCTTTTTGTCCCGCAAACACATTCGTTCAGCTGGATCATCTCTCCTCTCCTCCTTTTTGCGGACCACGCTGTTTATCTCCAATCGTCGTTCTTCCTCCTCCTTGGTTCCAGCGGCTCGTCGTGGGTCCGATTCCCTTTCCATACGATGGTTGCCTTCTTTAGTTCTACCCCTTGCGAACGCTGTCCACATCCTGGCTTGCTCCTCATGTGTTTTTAATGTCTGGTATGCCGGGGGCAATTCTATGTGTCGGTTAATCGAGCCCGCATCTGAGAACCAGGTCTCCTTCAGTAGGCGCCCTCCTTTGGAGGTATCCTGGGCGATGGCTTCCGCCCCCATGAACTCAAACGAGTGCTCATTATTCACCATATGTGTCCATATTTGGGAGTACTGCTCCTGCCTTTTGATAAACAGTGTGGTCCGCAAAAAGCACCTCTTGGACAGCATCAGCATTGTCAAAAACACAGTCAGTCAATTGCAAAAAGCAGCTTTACTTGGAACAGCTTACATCCTGCGATGGTACCTGTAACACCATCAAACAATATCTGCCTGTCTAGATCCTTGGGAAGGACTTGATAAGTGGACAAAAATGCCAAATCCTGTCTAGACCCCTGGCTGCTTATGCAATCAATCATAATAATATATCGTCAACTGCAACAGGGTACAGTGAGGTATAGGACTAAGAAAACACAGGTCCAAGTCCAGCCTCAGCCATGGAAGCTCTAGATACTCTCTCTCCATCCAACCTACCAAATAGAGTTGTGGAGAAAAATTGGAAGAAAGAAAACTAGGTATAGCTCCTGGAATAAAAGTGGGATACGGTATAAATCTAAAAAATAAATAATAAACACTTTGTTGATTTTGTGCCTTGCCTCTGTCATATTTCCTGAATTAGAAGGCAGGGGATAAAAAAAGCTTACCCAGCCTTGCCTTACTTAATATTTATTATCCTAAATAGATTTTGAGAGAGAGAGCTGATGCTTTGAATCATTAAAGTAAAATGTTTACAACAAAATGACTGAGTATTTTTTTAAATTGGATGATTACCATTAGCTTAGAATAAGATCAGATATTGTGTAAGCAAAACGCCATGGGGATATTTGTGGTTATGCCTTAGGAACACCAAAAAAATAAAGCCAGCGGAATAAAAAAAGTCATTGTTTTTGTGGCTCCTCGGAATATCTGAATTCTATATAGGCAAAGCCAGCATAATAAGAAAATCAATACATACATGCATAATTCAACCAGGCTGGAAAAAAAATGGAAAGGGATAAGAAAAAAAATTTAAAATGAATACCCTTTAGAACTTCTCCTGAAAATATCTTGACAACCAATTGTAAATGATGAGTTTTATAGAAAATTGTGAATGGGGGACATATTTCACTCACACTTCACTGACTCTGTGAGTTATGGGGCTTTCATTCATTTTAAGAGTAACTTCCCCATCCTGTGAAACTCCCACAAGGGGTCTTGTGACTTTGTGGTCTTGATAAAGTAGAGAGAAAAGAAGGCATGACACTAATATAGTGGGGAAGCTGCAATAGTTTGCTCTGAGTGCCGCTGAAAACTCACATAGACGTTTCCAGTTTGTATTCTGTTCAGGAGCTGATGGCTATTAACTGAAGCAGTGTCCTTTTAATCGAGCTCCTGGCATGAAAGGAACGGATAGGAAAGAACTAATCTATGTATCGAAACTGCTTCTGTTCATCTGTGCCCTTGGCAAATCAGGAATTACAGATATATACTGGCTGCCGACTTGTTTCCACATTGCTATAATAGCCAAGTTTTTTTTAAAAAAAAAAAATTGCTTGAGAAGCATCCAAGAATTGCAGGGGCACCTCCTCAGGGTAGGAGCGGTAAATTAAAAAAAAAACAAAGATGGCCTCAGCTATATGGGTGAAGTCCTGCCTCTCTTTTTACATTTGTTGCATGCATAAAAAAAGGACTGTGATCACGTAGGCCTGGCTGCCATCCCTTCCAAGGATGCTCCTAAAGGATTTTGAACAGCCTATCATCATTTCTATTGGCCCACTTTTCACTCTCAAAATACTAGCCAAAATTAAAGTCCAGGATGAAGATACAGGAATGGTGGGGTCTCTTCTGGTGAAATCAGTGGTGGAACTTGTAGGAAAAGAAGTGCTGCTTGGATTAGATATCAGATATGTCCAGAAATCTAAAAAGAGGTTCCTGCAGGAATGTTGTTTGAGGAACACAACTCACAACCCATCGCCTGAATTGCAGACACAAAATAGGGGCAAATGGCCCGTTATTCTAGGGCATTTCCTACCTGGCCATGATACATTTTATGCAAAAGAACTCTTTTGTTAGGAGAATTTACATGGCCATTATTGCCTTTACAAATAATCTCCCTTCCCCCACCCCCAGGAAAAATTATGCCCCCCCCCTCCATTTCAGCATAGAAATTCCATATTACCACTAGAATTTTTTTTGCTTGGGTACTGTTCCTCCAGAACAATGATCCAAAAAAGAAAAAATCCTTCTTTGGCTTTAGCATTCTGTTCCAGTACAATAATAAACTCATTTAAGATGGTTCTACATAATTCAAAAGCAGCGAAAAGTGACTGTGCCACGGAAAGCAAATTGTATAATGTCATTCTTTAATGGATTAGAAGTCAGCATTATCCGCTTCTGTCTAATCATAATTCCAGCCGTTAAAGCACCAGGGATACTATCAGCATCGGCACTATTTTCTGACTCAATTACATTATGCATTTAAAAGGGGTGGTTTACAGCATCTATTAGACTGGTTATTATCCTTGTGCCATACTCAATTGACCAAAGGAAAGAAGGGGGGGGAAACACCCCGCCTTCTCCATGGAAGTGGGGAAAACTGAAAGGAATATTCAAGACAATGCATTGTGGGTGCTTGTGGACAGAAGAGCTTGGATTGCAGTTCATTTCTTCCCAATTGTTCTTCCCAGCTACATTTCAATAAACACCATGCTCCATTACCTGATCCTATCATTTATCCACTTGCAAGTAATTGGAACGCTGAATATTGGATTTGAATTACATGGTAAGATGATTCTGAATAAGTCGCTCAAGAATTCAGGTGGATTATTTACAGAGTTGGATAGCTTCACCGACCCAAACCATCCTGCTTAGATTTGTGGCAGAGAGAAAGGCCTGAAACTAAACATTCATGTTCACACACAGATAGATAGCTCATTCAAACTGGATCCTAGTTTTTATCTGAATGATAGTCAGACTCACATGATAGATAACAGATAAATGAGGGGTCCTTGATGCTCTCTGAGCTTGGTTGTTTTCTTGCAGACACTTCGTTACCCAAACTAGGTAACATCATCAGTGCTAGTAAGAAGTGCGGCTAGAGCTGATGATGTTACTTAGTTTGGTGATGAAATGTCTGCAAGAAAGTAACCAAGCTCAGAGAGCACCAAGGACCCCTCATTTCAATCCTGAGCCAGAAATATTCTCCTTTATTAGATAGAAGGCTGCCTAAACCCCTAAACCCCATGCAGGGGAAGCATTTTACTCAGAAATGTATAAATTGTGTTATCATTCCTTCAAACGAGGTCCACTTCTTTGTAGGATGAACTGCCCTTGACTGATTCAGAACTAAACTAATCAATGGGACTTATAGCTGTGGATGAACAGATCTTTCTGACTTGGATCTGTATATGCAGTTTTGCATATATTCATAACCTTTTTGCAACCATTACCAAAATAGTGACCAAAATGTTATCAATATTTGGGTTAAATATACAATTCTGGGTTCTGTGTCAAGAACTGGATCACAAAACCTGATGAAAAGCTTAATTTGAAGGATAGCTGTAGAGTATTCCAATCTGCAGAGTAAGTCAGGAACTGAAAATCATATAACTTCTCTTAAAAGATAGATTAAACTAAATCCTTAAGCATCTTTACCTGTAAGGAAATATTGTAAGATAAGAGTATTTGTACTTGCAGTTACTGACTGGAAATTAGCCTCTTCCATTCACCTTTACTACCACTTCTATTTCATTAAGTATATTTAGTCTTCACTATCCTTCTGCAAATGTTTTGATCCCTTACTAATACTTATCTCTGAACATTGTTAGAAGTATACCAAATTCAACATTAGAATTTGGGCTGCTATGGGCATGTATGACTTTATTGAAGGAACAAACAGAGTTTTTCAGATGTGTTTCCTTTTTCTTGAGCCTGTTTCTCACATCTGCTGATCTTCTAAGGAAGCCAGAAGTATGCTGTGAGTATGCTCTAGTTTCAGTGACATAGTTTTCTTTCGCTTTCATATGAAACTTATTCTTGTGGTAGTAGAAATATAATTTTCTACGGCCTCTGAATATTCTATATGAATATCAGCCATCCTACAAACAACAAGTCCAAGAACAGTGCCACAGATTGAACAAATTATGAGCATACTATGCTTATATATCCAAGAACGTCCAAGAAAAGAATCTTGGAACATGCCATTTTCAAAGCATTTTCAGCAACTTTGGGAAGACCTACATATTTGTTTGCTTGCTTGTTTGTTTGTTTATAGGCCACCCATCTTACCTCAAGGTTAGACTACATTTCCTGTCATTCCCAGCCACCAACATATTGGGAGGAGGATATTAGATTAGAAAATATAGGTTTACAGGAAAATTAGATTTTACATTCCTCTTTCCTGAACTCTGCACTCTCAGAATAGTGGCTTACATTTCAAGTTGGAGGAAAAACTTTAGGCAAAATGTTCTTAGCAGAGAATTTTTGAGTAAACAGAGGGAAGGCAGTAAGTTAAAATATTGGCAATTTTGTTCCATGTCAGAAATGAAATATGGTTGACAGTTAAACACAGTCCTGCCCACACAATTCACAGGACAGGCCTAGCAAACGTCCTTGGCTCCACTTGATTGCTATACCACATCCACATGGAATTATAACTAAGTCACATCTTGGCTCACCCCAGATATTACTTTTTTAGGTTGATCTTTCCTATCATCATTATTGTAATAAAAATGACACCTGATTCATAATGCAGGGGAATCGTGCAAGCTAGTAACATTTATCTTCCAAGCAATACCCATTTTGCCAATACTTCTAGCCTCTATTTTAGAGTTGAGTTAGAAGGCAGCTCAAAGGTTAACTAGCCCGAGCCATTTCCAATGCATTGCTGGTTCTCAACTGCTTAATTATCGCTTTCCACTTGGTGAGCCATAGCTAAGTATACTAAGTATAAAATATTGTGCTCTAATGTGAAAAGGTTTTCTTATTATGATGCTTATGAAATAGCCCATTCGCAGTTGCAAATTATCATTTGGTTGTGTTGTTGTTGGGTAACGGCCATCTCGGTACACATCCCATCCCTCAGTAGCCACAGTTAGCTCCATGGGTCTCAGATGAGTAGTAGACGTAGATGTTTCGTATTGTAAAATGACAGCTGTGTGCATTAAGTACTAGCTGGGGGTCCTTGAGACTGTTATTAAATACGCGGTGACACAAAGACACTGGGAGTGAAACAGGGTTTTGTCCATTTCTAAACTGATCCTGAAATATAAGACAGTGCAATTATAGCACTTTAACACTTTTGCAGAATGTCATGTTAGAAATGACACTAATTCCCATTTTTATTGCTCACGCACTCCCTTAGTTTCCAATCTGATTTTTACTATGTTCATGGAGTAGTACAAAAATAGCACTGTCTGTTCATAAGGGGATGATTATCAGGATAACCTCAGGGTAGATCAATATGAAAAAACATTAGAAACACTCATTTGGGGAAAGTCCTGAGGATTCCCTTTCTCAACCTCCCCCCATCCCCTTTGCCTCCACTCCAAGAATTCAATGCCACAGTATAAGAGGGGGAAAGGGACAGCCTAACAAACTCACTCGTAGAAGAAACAAAATGGGCAACTGTCTTCTTTCATGGGATAGCATGCAGGAGATCAGCAGAAACAATATTTAAACTAAGTCCCTCTAGCAGTGATGAGTTACAAAAAATAAAAGATTGCTGCTGGTCATTCCAGAAAATGAACATTGTTCTAGAAAGCTGTAGCTTTTATTATTATTATTATTTTAACAATTGAGTGCTAATGATTGCTGCACAAAACATTGCTGTTGACCATCAGCTGCCTTGGACTTCTCCTAATGATGAGAAAGGCACATAAATTTAATAAACAAACAAACAAACAAACAAAATACTTGAAAGTATTCCAGAGTTCAGTTTTCAGAGGAAAACTGCTTGATCATCAGAGTTTGCACCTTCGGCTTCTTACACTTTTAGTGAGGGGTCTTCAAACTTGGCCCTTTTATGACTTGTGGACTTCAACTCCCAGAATTTCTCAGTCAGGCACACTGGCTGAGGAATTCTGGGAGTTGAAGTCCACAAGTCATAAAAGGGCCAAGTTTGAAGACCCATGCTTTTAGTAGTTCTATTTCTGAGAAGAACTTCTTTAACTAAAAGAATACTGGCTGAAAGGACTTTTCCCCAAAGGTTTAAGCACCTCCTGTTCTATCTGAAAGTTTCAGTGCGCTCAGGGACTTCTAAATCTTTCTCCTAGAAAAGAGTCTTCTGAGGATAGATGAGAAGAAAGAACACCCATATACAAGGACAGAGAGAATTGTCATTTCCTAGTTCACTCTGAGAAGCTAATTTAAAATGTTTCCAGGGAAGCAGTAAAGAACTGTTCATAGGCATCAGTGGAAAAAAATCAAATAATGGAATAAAGCTGATTTTGGGATAAGTATATTCTATACATCAAGAAAAGCAAAATTTCTCTGAAATGGAGCATGCTCAATGGGCAGATAAGGCTAAGTACCAAACAAATATGAAAGTGGTGGGTAGTGGTGGAGAGAGAGAGAGAAAAAGAGGGATAGGGAGAGAGAGACAGAGAGGGAGACAGAGACAGAGAGATTCAACACAATCCCCATATAGAAGTGCTGCATGCAATTCTCCAAGTATTTCAGCCAAAGGTCTATCCCAGGGTAGGCAACCTTGGCTCTTTTATGACTCGTGGACTTCAACTCCCAGAATTCCAGAGCCAGCCATACTGGCTCAGGAATTCTGGGAGTTGAAGTCCACGAGTCATAAAAGAGCCAAGGTTGCCTACCCCTGGCACTCTATCCTAAGAGCTGGAGCAAGCCATAGGAATGACTCATGCCCTTGTCATCTATGTTAGACTTCTGCAATTCATGTTAATGGTGCTGCCCTTGAAGATGATCAGGAAGCTAAGCTAGCACAAAACACAGCTGCCAGATTGCTGACTGGTGGTATCCAAGTGAGCAGAAAAACTTCTATAGTGCAAGGGCTGTACTGGTGGCTGGTAAGCTTCCAAGCTCACGATGCTGGTGGCAATTTAAAGCTATTTAGTGGCCCACCCAATACATGTTAGCTGGGAGGTTAGGGGGATGGAAGCCCAAAGCATGGTATTACTGGTTGCAACCAAACTGAAACAGCTTACCCCCTCAGATTAGAAGGACCCCCAACCTAATAGCATTCAGGAAGGCAGTTAAAGTTGCTATCTTGCATAG
Source organism: Azemiops feae (assembly GCA_023970755.1). NCBI lineage: Eukaryota > Metazoa > Chordata > Lepidosauria > Squamata > Viperidae > Azemiops > Azemiops feae. The sequence goes on along the minus strand of JALGBA010004043.1, from coordinate 2,208,290 downwards.
TCTTAGATGGGAAGCTGTATGAGGGAACAGTGAAACACCATAAGCCACCTAGACCTGTGGAGTAGACAGCATAAAAATACCTAAAAATATCCATTCTAACAATTCTTAAATTAGCTTTGGTTTCCTAAAATAGAAACAAGGTAATGGGCCATTATAATTTTCACTTATCTTTGGCTTGAGTTGCACCAACCAATGTTTCAGTTGGTGGTTTTTAAGCTGGCGCAAGACATCTGCCTGATCATCGCTGACTTTAGGAGTAACAGAGGTTTGATATGATTTAGCAAGACAGATCTTGACAGACGTTTTCATTTAGCACAAAGCTATAACTCTGGCTGACCAAATATTGGCTGGAGTGATCAGTGAAAACAGTAACTTTGCATACATTTCATTCAAAGTTCTAATGGGACTTGTTGGATCAGACTGAAGATCCATTGAGTTGAGGATTCTTACAGCCAGCAACCTTGAATGTCAGATTGCTTTGGTAGCTTCCTGTGTTCTCCCCCCCCCCGGCCCCATCCATCGCCATCCTCTGCAGCCTACCTGTATACTTTTTTCATTTGACCAAGTTCAAGCCATCAGTTACCTTATTACTCACATTCCTTTCCAAATGACATTTCACTAAATACAGAATTTCTTTGCTAGTTTGTTCATGAGAGAATGTCTTGTTGATGAATGCCCCTCTACCTTAAAAGAAAGCAACCAAGCAAGCACGAAAGCACTGAATGCCATTTACAAATGGCAACTACCTCTAAACACAAGAGTTTCATAATGAATTGCTGCCTGGTGAATATCCATCGATCAAAAGGCTTGTGCATAGACCAGACAGCTTGCTTAAGTGGAAAGCCAGTACAAAATTCCAAAATGCTTGAAGGGCTTTTTCCACAGTATTCCTTCATAACTTTGTATGTTGTTCAGACTGAATATTAAAAGTTGGTATTGTCTTCGCTGGGGCACATTGGTTTATTTGCACTGCGTTCAGCATTTTTTTTTTAATTGCACTACTGTAATTAACAGGAGTAGGGCTGAACCCATGACTCCATGTTTGGCTAAGAGATTATTCTCAAACTAGACAACCCATGACTTGTGGGGGTCCTCATTTTAGAGATATTTCTTTACCTAAACAGAGATACAGAATGTCCATGGATGGGCAAAAAAGCAGTGGGAGAGAGATCAACCTTCCATTTTGAAACAGCTTGAATTCCTTATGGGAAGCTGGCAGGGAGAATCAAAAACCTTCCTTCCTTCCTTCCTTCCTTCCTTCCTTCCTTCCTTCCTTCCTTCCTTCCTTCCTTCCTTCCTTCCTTCCTTCCTTCCTTCCTTCTGTCCCTCCTTAGAATTCCTGCCAACTTCCCCATTTACTTTACTTGTGGAAAGCTTACAGGAAGAAAGTCAGTGGGGAAGACAGCAGCAAGTTTCAAGTCCAAGGTCAGCAGGCAGGTAAATGACTGCTGCTGGGTGGGAGAGGGAGTGCAGGGGTATGCAGGGGTGCAAGTCATAAAGGTTATGTAGGGCAGTGGTGGGATTCAGCCAGTTCGCACCACTTCGGCAGAACCGGTAGCTAATTTTTTGTTGCCCAGGCCCAGAATGGATTTCCGGAAGCAACATCCACACATATTTGAATCCCACCACTGTGTAGGGGTGTACAAAAGGTGCGCCACAATTCAGGAAGAGTGAGTGGGGGGTTTCAAATATTCTTTGTAGGTTGGGTAGGGCCTGCAGGGAGAGCACAGGATGAGAAGGTTGCAGGAATGTGTGAGAGGGGATGCATGGGTCAGAGAGAATGCATGGGAGGATGCAAAAGGTGCCAATGCAGGTCTGGGAAGGTGAACGGGGGTTAGCCTGGGCCAGGAAAGGTGCATGGGGGTTTCTTTCTCCCTATTCCTCCTTCCTTTCTCAGCAAGTAGTTAAGTGGCTGCTGCTGGGTAGGAGAGGAAGTAAGGTATTGCACAAGTGGCTGGGAAACTGCCATGGAATATTGAAAATGGGGATTGTGTGATTGCTGCAGCCATAATTTTTCAAAATTTCATTCCCTCAGGAGTAATGGGTCCCAGCATTCTGCACTTAGACCATTTGTGGTACCTTTGTTGAAAAAGATTTCCCTATAATGCATCATTTCACTCAGTTAAATGTTACAGACATGAAGGTTTTAGTAGTATATTGGTATTCAACTAAAATTCATTCTGTCTCTTCAGTATGAGTTTTTGATTGCACACATTAGGCAGCTGACATATTTTTAAAAAAGGCAATGCCTGCTTTAATCAGTCAAAACAGGTTATTACCATCTTTCTCTAAAAGGAACATGACTCAATTTAAGATACCCCATCCCACCAAGGATGAGATGGGAAATCTGTTTCTATTACTACATTAACGGATGATGACTCTCCCAGTGCAAAGGTAAATTATTATTAGAAACACATCCTTTCAGATAAATACCCACAGTAGACTGAAGTTTCAGTAAATAGGGCAATTTTCATTGTTTAGTACAGACCACAATCCATGATAGTTTGTAGGATTTCTCTTGCTAGTATGATCATGAGAAAATACCAGGTCCATACATGGCCTCCTAATCTGTAGCCTTCTAGAAGATGCTGAATTACAGCTCCCATTATCCCTTGCCATTGGCCATACTGGCTAGGAGTGCTAGGACAGTCATGCTTTAAATGCATATTCCTCATTTTACACCTCCTTCAGTTCTGGTACAAGCCTGTAATATTGGTATATGCATCTATAAGTAACGATACGTGGCATCCTTTTGTCCACTATATAGCACCTTGGATTATTAAATTGCACCTGCTCTTACATTTCCTTCCATTGCACCGTATCTCAATTTTTATGATGAGAAAAAAAAATGGTAATCAGCATTTAAGTTTAGGTGGCAATCTCATGCACACTTACCTCAAATTCAGTCCCATTGATTGCACTTCGTATCAATTAATGACTTGAAAAGCAGATGGCTAATCAAGCAGCAGGGTTTTTTGTTTTTTTTGTTTTGGTTTTTTTTTGTAAAAAATAAATGGCAAGAAAACCCTGCAATTTGGAGCCATACGGGGTTTCATTATTTGATGAGGCTCAGCTGCCTACAGGTGAAGAGGACAGTAAAGGAACCAGCTGCCTATCCTTAAAGCATCTTTGGCAAGGCAGCCCTGCAATCAGTCAGCTGCCCATTAGCACTGGAGGTGCAGAGAATGAGGACGGGGCGAGATATTCTGTTCCTGGCCTCCACTTGGTGCTCAGCTTAATAGGCGGCTTTTAGTAAGCAGGTTCAGACAATAGGTGATCGATACCGACTGTTTCTTTCAGTAATGAATTACAAGGAAAAGGTGGCCTTAGCAGCCCATATGACTTACATTTTGACAGGCTAGGTTTCTTCCATGAGATTCGCTGCCAGTCTCGCCACGATAATTGCTTCGTGTTTGTATCAGGAATCATTTTTGTTACATCCTTGATCAGACCTTTCTCTCTGAGGCTCCCTGCAGGGAATGACTTTATCCATTTCTGAATAATGCTCATACCACCATAAGGAAAAAAGAACGGGGTTTTTCTTTCTTTCTTTCTTTCTTTCTTTCTTTCTTTCTTTCTTTCTTTCTTTCTTTCTTTCTTTCTTTCTTTCTTTCTTTCTTCTGCTGTCCATTTATAAACAAGATATATGTCAGGCAAGAAAATAACAATGTATGATTAGACTTGTTCACTTTGAGGGCACCACTGAAGGCTAGTTAGCCATGGCCAGGCCCATTAAAGCTACGGGCCCACAGAGAAAATGTGCCTGAATTGCATCCTAAGCCATCTTGTATCAAACTTTCTGCGTGGCTAATGGAATCACAGCAGCTTCTGCTTTAGCTAATGCGCCATATTTCTCTGCTTAAGGAGCTTTCCTGAATTCAGGTTCAAGGAAAAAAAAGGTCCACAAAGCAGTCTTTCTGAGTAGCAGGCCAAAGTGGGACCAAGCCCTCCTTTCCATCTGACACCCAGGACATCTACTTCATTATGCCTAAAGTACATGGCTCTCTGGAGAGTTTACTACTCCACTGCCATCCTACAGGCATAGCTTTACGTGGGGGGGAGTATGTCTCAGAGTGACAAATTGAGAATGGCTGAATGGTAAACATTGGTGTAGCCCAGGGATAGGCAACCTTGGCTCTTTTATGACTCATGGACTTCAACTCCCAGAATTCCTGAGCCAGCCATGCTCGCTCAGGAATTCTGGGAGTTGAAGTCCACGAGTCATAAAAGAGCCAAGGTTGCCTACCCCTGGTGTAGCCGCTTCATCAGGTGTCATTCTGAATGATATCAACAGAAGGATATCATGAATGTTGCTGCTGCTGCTGCAAAAAATGTGTGTTGCTGCAGGGAAGATGTGGTGGGTGTAGCAGATCCTTTTGCTGTCTCAAGTAGGAAATCTCCCTTGCTCAGGTTCTGAGTGTTTGTTTGTTTGTTGTTGTTGTTGTTTTTTGGACACAGGCTATCAGAGCCTTGGCTTCTGCAGGAGTAAATTTGGCAATCTCCATATATCCAAACAATATAACTGATCATAAGTTTGCACCATGGGACAGATGTGCAACCTGTATGAATGCTTCCGAGTCTAGGCTGTAAAAATAGGGATGACCAATGGATGTAAGGAAGAACTATGTTCTGTTCTAGCACTTCAGACATTGAGACGAGGCAGGTTCACAAGAAAGGTTATCTTTATTGGTACAATCACAGAACAGAAGCAAACGAACAATGGCAACAAGCCCTTTTATACTCCCCGTGCAAGGGGATGGACAGCCAATGATTGCAGGCTATTCTCCTGCCTCGCGCATGCGCGCTAGGCTGGAGACAGCCTGTCTGGGTCCCGGGCAGACACGTGGTCTGTCCGAGTCTCTGCAACCTTTCTGCAGCCTTCCTGAGCCTTGCTGAATGACTCAGCAAGGCCCAGGACATAACAAACTACTTTTCCTTATTGTTTTGCTGCTGTCTAATAATCATCTGAGTTTCTGTGGCCCCAATCTAATAGTTTCTCATAGGTTCTGTCCAGTGGTGGGATTCAAATATGTGAACAACTGGTTCTCTGTGTGGATGCCGCTTCCGGAAGTCCGTTCTGGGCCTGGGCAACAAAAAATTAGCTACTGATTCTGCCAAAGTGGTGCGAACTGGCTGAATCCCATTACTGGTTCTGTCTAGTACTATTCCTACATTTCCTGTAAGAAGTGTAAAATTTGCCAGTAAGAAGCTCATGGATCAATTCTGATCCAAATAGAAATCTTAGCGATGTAAGGGCAAAGCTGAAATTAAGGAAATATTTTGGTAGTCAGTAGCGGAATGGGAGACTACCTAGAAATCTATATATACTGGTTTGGAATCATAAGACACATAGAATGAGATTCAGTTAATTTACTATATGGAAACACCATCTGCCCTGCACTCTCTATCAAAACAGAAGCAATATCTGTGACAACAAACTGTCGATGTAACTACTTTTAGAAGTAGGAATTACATACTTGGCCTCTGTTCCTTCTCTCATTATCACGGAGACCTTCCAGGCAAAAGTAGTTGTGAACCAACATCATAGAACATAAGGTCATGGTTCTCCCCCTCTGGAATTTCTGGTTAAAAGGACTCTGTCACAAATGAAGGGGAAGATCCATTCTTGAATCCAACAGGAGAGCATTACTGCACTAAAGAAGAGGAAATGCTGCGTATTTTGATCTAGTATTGCGTAAATTCCAATGTTCCAGTTTAGGAAACTGGAAGGGAACTAAATTTACTTGAATTTACTTGAAACTTAAGACTTTTGTCCATCATTCACATGTCCCAGATCTCATATGCTTTGAGTAGAAAACAAATGTTCTACAAAATGGGTCATTATAGAGTGATTCACTCTGCCTTGACTTTTATTGTCTCATGTCATTGTGTAATGTAGACTTTTGTAGTCAACCAATCTACAGGGGAAAGCAAAATATAGAAAAATGTGCCGACATCTAAGCTAAAATATGTCAACTAAAGCTACAGCCACATAGAAAACCTATAGCTAAGATGTGAGCACACATCACAGTGATATTAGTATTAAATCCTAGTGCTAGCTAAAAGAATGGCTTTAAAACATGGAACATTGCAAGCTTAGGGGCATACCTGCCCAACACTCTAGAGAGGTATACCCAATTTTTATATCTATATTGAGACTCAGCTTTTGCTTTCTATCTTGCTCTAACTGTCACTTAGAAGCTATTTCCTTTTGATTTTGAGTGAATATATGTGTGTGTTGTGTATGTGTGTATGTGCTGCAAGTACGGAAGAAATGGAATATCCACAAAATAGCGACATCCTTATGCAATGATGCAGAATCCCCTATGTTTTTGCAGGCTGTGGTTCCAAATTTTTCCAATTAATTAGCAGTTTATTCAATTTCACCACTGACTATTCCCCATTCAGTTCCTCTTCCTTAAGACTTGGCTGAGTCCTTATTTGAAAACTCAGATTTGTTGACACTCCAGATTGCTTGATACTGCCTTGCTGGAAGTGTCTGCAAATAAATCAAAATTCAGCCAGCAAACTTTTGACGCATTTTATCTTGTTCCCTATTGTTGTAGAATTTTCAGCAGAAAGGCCAACTCATTCACCAAAGTCCCAAAGACAGATTCCTATTGCCAAGGGCACTAGAATTTCATAATAGACACAAAGATTTAGCCACTTTGCATTATTTTCTTTTAAAATACAGAAACTAAAGTCAAATAAAGCAGAGAAGTAGACAAGGAGAATAAAACAGCAAGTAATTGAAAAGTGATGAAGCGCACTGGTTCTCTGCTTTATTTATTATTCCATCCCAAAGTCTCAAGGTTGCTGCAAAATAAAAATCGTGATCAAATCGCAGGAAAATAAAGCACAATAGTTAACTGAAGCAATTATCCATAGAGATGGATGAGCAGCCTTGTGTTCACCCTGAAAATGAACTTTTTAGTGTTCCAGTCCAATACTTAAAAGAATTTTAAGGGGGACTGCCTTAATAGAAATTGCTGGAAGAAGCTGGTTCCCACCATTTTTTTTTGCTTCCTCATCTGTGTTTTAAGTAGGACAAACAATTTCTTTGTGCCAGGATGGATGAGCTGGCATTGAGGTTGCAGTCATCTGATGCATTTCCAAATCTCTGGCTTGCAAAATGAAAACAGTGTCAGCATAATGAAAGTAGCCTCATTGACTTCTCCACTGTCATACAAAGCCTTGGAAAATTCCCAAAGGCCTTACAGTAGGATGTTTATTTTAGCCATCCTGTGTGAGTATTTTTTTTTTTTAATTTTTACATTACCTTCTACGATTGTACTCAATAGTCCCGGGTTATCTGGGGAAACTCAAAACACTGAAATAATTCAAAGGTGGGATATAAATAACCGATAGGGCACCAAATAACAAATGCATAGACATTGTGGTGGAATATTGTTCAGATAGCCAGGAGAAAGTGGTTGCATTCCAGAGGTGCAAAAGACTGCTAAGTTTAGAAAGTTTGGTTGAAATCTCCCTAAGATTTCTCAGAGTATATCTTTAATGATGTCAGTAGCCTGTTTAAGTTTGGCAAAATTTCTGTCTATAGGCAAGAAGCAATAAAGAAAACTGCTTAGAGGAATCTCAGCATGTCTTTTTTGGAGGGGAGGGGGGAGCCTGACACACTGTTTATTTAACTAATATACTTAACAGATACATTTGTATTGCCCTGAATGGAAATTTTCAATCCATCTGATCGTATCAAATACTGAGTCATACCTTAGGCGGTCTCCCTATGTGTATGATGGGGCTAGGCAAATATTTCCATTGTCCTCTCTCCCTTAAATAGAGCTTGTGGTTATAGAATTAGATTATAGTCAGCAGAAGTAAGGCTGGCATCACAAGAGATACTTCAATGCTCTGGACCCTAGTTTAACAGATTAACAGAATAACAGAGTTGAAAGGGACCTTGGAGGCCTTCTAGTCAAACCCGCTACTCACAGAATGGGACAATTGGCCTCCGCCATATGCTCACACCCATTTCTCCCCGAACCTCCCACCGCAGCCAACCCACCACAGTCATTCCTTACTCCCACCACAGGCCCTTCCACCACCTCCACAGTGGCTCCGATCCTAGGCTGACCAACTCCTGCTGGCACTGCTCCATCTCCCGCCACTACTCTCCCACTGCCTTCACAGCTTGGCAGAGGCCCACTAGGCCCTCAGTGCACTGATTAGCTGCTGGGAGGCATGGCTATTTGTCCCTTGGAGCAAATCACCAAGGTATAAATGTACCTTGAGGAATCAAGTAGGACAAGGGACTAGGGGGTGGAGGGCCAGAGGTCTATTGGTGGTGGAAGAGTGCTGCATAGGGCCAGCTGTGGTGGGTCAGCTGCAGCGGAAGACCCAGGAGAAATCGGCATGAATGTGTGGTAAGGGCCAATTGTCCCCTTGCTCAGGCAGGAAACCTTATACCATTTCAGACAAATGGTTGTTCAATCTACTCTTAAAAACCTCCAGTATTGAGCACCCACAACTTCTGGAAGCAAGTCAACCCACTGATTAATTTTTCTAACTGTCAGGAAATTTCTCCTTAGTTCCACGTTGCTTCTCTCCTTGATTAATTTCCATCCATTGCTTCTTGTCTTCAGGTGCTTTGGAGAATAGGTTGACCCCTTCTGCTTTGTGGCAGCCCCTTAGATATTGGAACGCTGCTATCATGTCACCCTTAGTCCTTCTTTTCATTAAACTAGACATACCCAATTCTTGCAACTGTTCTTCATATGTTTTAGCCTCCAGTCCCGTCATCATCTTTGATGCTCTTCTCTGCATTCTTTCAACAATCAACAGCCGCTGTTGTTCTCCTTAGCATTTATCTTACTAGCTTAGGGTCTCCTCATAACCATAACCACTGCGCTCCTCTAGTGCTTGAAGAGAAGCTTTCAATGCATGACATGATGAAGGGTTTGTTTTTCAGCCAGCTTGTTTCGAAGCCTGACACTGATTTGGGCTGAGAGGAAGTGACTAGCCCAAGATCACGCAGCTGGCTTCACTGCCTAAGGGAGGACCATAACCTGGGTTATGATTATTGCTGCTAGTCCTTAACCACTTAACCATGTTGGCTCTCAGTCAACACTCCAGTAGTAAAAGGAGATGCTTGGACTAGGAGCTGCTTCTGCTTTGGAAACACATGCTTATTATCAAAAAACCTCTTTGCTATATCCCCCAGGATGATTTGTTTTTCTTGGGAAATGGGGAGGGAATCAATGTTTCATTTTCAGAAATGTTTATAACAGTCCTAGGTACAATATGTCACCACCTGAGCACTTGGTCTAAACTCATCTCAGTGTCTGAAATCTCCTCCCAGCTTTCATCTTAACATGATTTTGTGGCTTCAACGCCTGCACCCCTTATAACTTCCTTTTTAATCCCCTTCATTGCTGATGAGTTGTGGGGAGTTTAAAAACAAATACGATTCTGTGATCTTTTCAGTGGTCCAATCTGGAATCTCTATTTTTAATGAGCCAGTAAAATATAGTGTTTAAGATGTTCAGCTAGGACAGGAGGAGAGTCGGCTTGAAGTCCATTATTAGGAATGTGTTGGACTTCGGTCCTTAATTGCCTGCTTAAATCCAACTGGTATTGGCTTTAATGTGGCAAAATGTGTCTGGATCTGGAACTTCAATTATCCCTCTCCTTTATGCAACTGATTTATTTTTTTGTAAAACACTTGAAAGGGTAACTTGGCTTGAAAGGCCTCAAAGCAGTTTCTCCCGTGTTTTATCTTCTACCATGTTATTCTCCCAGCAATCCTGAGAGGCAGGTTGACCTGAAAAATAGTGATTGATCCAAGGTCAAAGAGGGAGCATCCAGCCGTGTGAGGAACTAAGATGTTAACGGGAGCCTCCCCAATGCTAGCCTGATCCTCTAATCATGATACATTAGGGCTTTGAAGTAAAAGCCAACTCAGAGGGAAACACAAGGACAGAACCTGGCAGCGAGCAATTCTGGAGCTTTTACATCACCCTTTTTCTCTTGGCCTCTAGTCTTATCCCCCAAATTGTATCAGACTCATGAGCAGCAGCCCAGAGGATTGATGCTTTATCGCTTAATTGGCAATTATAATCGTATAATTAATTTCATGGGAAAAGAAAGTTGGAGATAGCAAAATGGGAGATATAGCAGAAATGCTCCGACACAAACAGCTGATTTGCAAAGAAATAAGCGAAAGCAAGGGGTGCCTTCATCTTCAATTGCAGCTTCACCTTCAGCCTTCTCCACATCCCTGAGTTTTCTACACCTCCATCAAAGTCCACTTTTTAAATATGAAGAGGTCCATACCTGTGACAGGTAATTATAACAAACTGCTCTTAGATCTGAGGTTGTATGGAAGCCCTCGTAGGTAGCATCTTTAGAATTAAGACAAGAGACGGGAAGAGGGGGGAAAAAATCCGTCTCATCTTGCCACTTTAAACACCTGCCTATAAATTCTGTCACTGACAATTGCTTCTGGGAGAAGAGTGCAATAAACAAGTTTTCAAAAGTGTCATTGTGACAACATGTCAACGAGCCCAAAAGTAGCATCTTTCAAACCAAAGGGCAGCCTTCATTATGCATCGGCAGTTTTACACCCAAAGCAGGAGAAGCAGGAGAAAATATATTTGAATTTTCAAAGAAGATTCCCTTCAGATTTACTTTTCTTAGGTCTGTCAGTCCCCCTCGCTGCCTTCCCCCTTCCCTTTTTGTCATTTATAAGCACCACTCCCCTTTTTTCACCTCCATTGCTTAGCTTTTTTTTCCTGACTCCATTTTCAAAGTTAGTTGACATATAGATTCTGGTCCTGTGGAAATTTCCTGTGGAAATTCAGGTTGTGGAAAGAAGGCTGGCTGATTTAACCGAAAAGCAATGGCAGTTTCCTAATGGCAACTAATCATGCAAAGGCTTTATCTGATTTCCTTATTTATTTCTTTAAAATCCCATTCTTCTTTGAGAGAATTCAGTTATTTTGAATAACTTCCTCCTTCACCACAATCTAAGACTTTAAGCATCTTAGCCTAGAGTCCTAGGAGACTCTAAGTCCTATAATACAGGGCCAGGGGAGTAAGATTCGTACCAAATTCCATTAATCAGGTTTAATGCCAGAAAGAAAATGGCTGAGATACAAACTCTTAGAAAATGAATCAGTAAAATTCCAGCCTTAGGTACTAGTGAATTCACTGAGGCAGGATCATTATGAATGGCTTGAATTTCTCTCACAGTGATGGCTTAAATAAGGGTTAATGGTTGTTTAACCAAATAAGACTGAAATATCCAGGGATGCCGCATTTGTTATTTGCAAAATGCTCCCTTTTTTATCCCCAAATCTCTGAGTTCTCTTACTGGAGTCCACATAGGGAGATGGTGAAAACCAGCTGAGATTTCCTCATAATTGGCCATATATCCAATTGGAAAGGTGTCAAAGTACAGCCTTCCTTTAGAAAGGCCTAAGTCCAATTTCATATCTAGCTAATTTTGGAAAGCAAAGTAGGGTCAAACCTGAGTAGCACTTGGCTAGAAGACTGCCAAAAACACTACAGCTTTAGACTGAACTGTGAAATTAGGAGAGAAAAAACCCACAAGTTATTTCTGTGCTGTTGCACAAACACTATGTAGAAGTATCCATAAAATCACAGTTCAATTCAAAAAAGTCTCTTTTAAAATTTAATATGGAAACTCATATAAAAGCAGCAGTTATTCATCAACATTTAGTACCTAGAGACACAAAAGTCACCTGGTGGTAACAGCTCCCTACTTGAGGATAGTGTATTACTATCCAAACGAGAGGTGTTCTGCTAAAGTTGTAAACATGTGTCTTCTTTTTCTATTTGTTCTGGGGATGAGTTTCCCTTTTTAACAATGTATAAGTGGTTACCTTATGCATATAGAAAGATAATTGTGCTCTTTGGACTATCCTCATGACCTGATGGGAGAGAGCAGGGAAATGGGCCACATGAAGCAATGGGTCTAGGGATCTGCAGGATAGAGTGACATTCCTATCAAAATGTGATCTTTAGCAAGAATTCACAATGCCCACAGCAGTCACATCTAGTACTTATTTGTTTGTTTGTTTGTTTGTTGTTTTAGTCCTTTTATTAATAATTCAGGATGTGAATTTACCAAATACCTTCCTACTTATTTGTCTGTTTGTTTGTTGTTTTAAAGTCCTTTTATAAATAATTCAGGATGTGAATATACCAAATACCTTCCTACTTATCTGTTTGTTTGTTTGTTGTTTTAAAGTCCTTTTATAAATACTTTCATAAATAATTCAGGATGTGAATATACCAAATAGTCCTTCCTCCTCCTGTTTTCCCTACAACAATAACCCTGTGGGGGTTGGGCTGTTGGGCTGAGAAAGAGTAACTAGCCCAAAGTCCCCCAACTGGCCTTCATGCCTGAGGTGGGACTAGAACTCACAGTCTCCTGGTTTCTGGGCCAGCATCTTAACCACTAGAACATTATAAGCATCGGTGTAGGTGATGACCAGGCTGAGCCTGAGGGAGGGGTCAAACGCATCATAAGTCATGAGTCCCTGCATCCCACAAGAGATCTCAATCCAGCCCATCTTGAAAGCCTTCTTAATTCACGCTCATTTTCCTTGACTGTTACTAGCTCAGATTCTTGAAGAGAGCTTAAGCTTGAGATAAATCTTTATACTCACTTGAACAGCCTGAATCTCCTGATTTCCCCGGCACTTGACTATCGAATTTTCAATCCCCCTCCAACCATTTAATCATAAGATGGTCTGGTCTTTGAGAAAATGCCAAAATATATCGAGGGCTAATGATCTTCACAGAATAGTATTCATTTAGCTCCAGACCCATAAATCAGGGGATCCTTCCATTCTTCCCAAGTATCAGCTGCTTGATCAAAAACGGAAGGATTAATATAGACCAGCAACAACACTTGGAGGCCTTCCCTGTCTCTTGCAACCCAATATTTCTAACTGAAGTTGAAATAATGTGCAGTGTTCTTTGTGAAAAACTGGGAGGGGGGGTGTCTGCCAGTAAGCCATAACCCTTCCAGACTAAGCTCCTCAACTTTATAAATAAGATTGTGTAATGTTCCATTAGAGATTATAAAATTATATTTGTCTGGCTTGGCAATCACTTATATTTATGGGCAGTCTCGACCGTGCTGGAGCCTGCCCATCATGTGATCAACTTGATTTTACGACCTTTTTTGTGGCCATCGTTAAGCAAATAACCACTTCAATAAGTGAATCCGTGCTCATTCAGTGAACCAACGAGTTTTGCTAAAACCAGGAGTAAATGCCAATTGTGGGCAAACCCTCGTAAAACAGTCAGGTGACTGTGGGATGGTGCAAGTGGTCATAAATGCAGCCCAGCTGCTGAGTGCCCAAAGTACAGTCATGTGACCACAAGGGGGAGACCATTGGAACTTTGAATCTGGATCATAAGTATCCCCAGGTTAGATCCATAGGAACTTCAAATGGTTGCTAAGCAACCGGTTGCAAGTCAAGGACTACCTAATTTTTTAAAAAAATCCTAAGTGCTCACATATATTACAAAAAGTTTATATTTCTATATCTTTCTTCTATTAATTTTGTTACCTTTGTGTTAGAGCAACTTTAAGAAGAAAATACTTTTCTCATTCCCTTTGTTTTATTCGTGGCCATCTTGGATTTTAGAATGACATGTTTACCTCCCTATTTCCTTTCTTCTTTTCCTTTCTTCTTAAATTTCCCTCTCTGCTTTTCTATTGTTATACCCATGCATCCTCGGGATTACTAGATTCTTCCCCCACAACTCAAGAAATCAAGAAATCAGATGGAGCTCAACTAAGATTGACCACTATTACAAATAAGCATCATTTAAAATTCTTCCTATTACAGTCCTCTAGACTTTTGTTATGTGCACCTGCTGTACTATGAATTGTTATAGCTACCCCGAAGATGTTTTTTCACGAGGCAACTGGACTTTCTTGTTTTTCTTTGAAAACATTTCGCTTCTCACCCAAGAAGTTTCTTCAGCTCTGACTGGATGGTGGGGAATGGAAAGATTTATACTTTCTCATCCAAGAAGCTTCTTGGATGAGAAGCAAAACGTCTTCAAAGAAAAACAAGAAAGTCCAGTTGCCTCATGAAAAAGCATCTTTTGGGATAACTGTGTCCTGGATGACTGAGAATCTGCATAGACATTTTTTATATCTACCACTCCTCTTAATCTCTGTTATTAGTACAATATTTTGACTACTAAAGACTACTAAATCTTATCGGGATGTTCCCTCTGCGATTGTTTTTTTTTTTTCCTCTCCTTTGTTTGTGTTGCCCTATTGATTTAAAGTTCACCTAAATACAAGAAATGTATTACATCCGTATCATATGCTGTATGGAGGAAAGTCAGCAAGAGAAAGCAAAATAAACAAAGTGTAAAATTACACTTCTCCCAATTCCAGAATTTAAAGAAACTGTCACCTGCCTAAAGAGCCAGTTTGGAGTAGTGGTTAAAAGCATGGACCAGAAACCAAGGAGACTGTGAGTTCTAGTTCCACCTTAGGAACAAAGCCACTTGGTGACTTTCTCTCAGCCCTGGGAAGTAGGCAGTGGCAATCCACTTCTGAAAAAACTTGCCAAGAAAACTGCAAGGAATGGTCCAAAAACTGACTTGAAGGTGTGTATCCACACAAAATCCCCTTGATGGATCACTGCTTTGTCGGGCTAAATATTTATGCATATATCACTGTCAATTTCCTATCTGCAAATGTCATTAGCACATATGAAGTTCTCAGACTTGTAGCAAGAAAGGGTTTATACACCTTTTTGTTACAGTTGAAAAAGTTGTTGGAAAGTCCAATTCCTTATTTGTGGTTGCCTGCCAGGAATCAATAAACCTCCTGCTTCGCTGTCCATTTAGCATTACATGCATGGAGAAGTGAGGCAGAGCGTCAAGCACCCGATACATCATAATATGTAGCTGAAAACCTAGTGCTACTTCACAGGATGCCTAGGCCTCAGTCAAAATGAGCTATATTTTGTATTCACAGAAAAAGGATGACTGTTTCTATAAAGTGGAATTTGAACAACATGAAGTAGCCCTAAGAAGAATCAGAAAAGAAAATCACAAATGTACATTTGATCAAATTCCCAACTGCAGCTTCAGCCTATGTGTAACAGATCAGAGTCCCATTGTGTTATTTAAGTCGTTTAATTATCGCACTTCCCATAACTCACAAGCAAGTAATCCTGGTGGTTACAGAGAGGATAAGCCCAATCGTGATATCTTTTTCAAAATAAAATTTGACTCTTATCCACTTTGATTAATGCTTCCTAAATTTCATGGATACAGAAAGGCTCAAGTTGACCTTACACCGGGTTGATTTTCTAATATGAGAAAAGATTATTATTCACCAGTGGGGAGCTAAATGCTTTGAAAATAAAATCTAGTCCAGTTTACTAAATTGGAATACGTTCCAGATAAATGATTCAGCTTATTACCAAATCCCACAGTTCCTCACATACTGATTGTTCATAATCTCCCATCTCCTTCCCTTGGTACCGTTTGAAATTTAGTGACAAGGCAACAAATTGTGTGGGCTCTATTTAAAAAAAAAATAGCAGCAGGAAATGCTTTTGGCCATTGCTTGAAATGCATACATATTGTATGAAAAATTATAATGAGGTGCCAGTGAAAGGAATGGCTTTTGTAAACCTTATCCATTTTTCTCCATTGATTGCAGACTCTCCTTGAAGAAACCTAACTGCCAGCACCTGTGTTTCATTTTTTTTCTTTTCCAGTCAGCAGCTTCCTCCTTTTTGCCAAAAAAACTATGCACAGTGGCATATGGAGACTTGTTCTTTATTTAAAAGATAATAAAGCAATCAAGATTAGATGCCCCTGGGCCATGTTTTGTGAATAGCTGATTGGATTTTACAAGCCTGTCATGTGGTTTTTATGGCCATTTTGTTCTCAAAGAGAAGCCGTCCTGTGCAATGGTTTTCTTCTGTAGTGTGTGTAGTGCAGATCCTGGAACATCTGACGTGAAGAGAAGCTTCTCAAAGCATAGGCCACTCTCATTGCCCCTTACTACAACCTTATGCAGAGGCAGTAAATGATAGCTTAGTTTGCGAGAGCAGTTCTGAGTCCTCTGAAGAAGGGAATATGGAGCTTTCTCCTCCCCAAGGATCTATAGATGAGAGTTTCATAAATCTGTCAGTGTTTAAGGAAAAAGGAAAAGAATGCACCCTGTTTATTTTTAAAAAGTGAATGGAAGGGAAATATCTTCCCAGTCATATCTGTTCATTTCATTTATCTTCCATCTTTAAAACTGATAAGAAGCAGCACTGGTAGCTGTTTATAAATTTATTAGATTTCTTATCCCATCTTTTTATAAGCAACTCAAGGCAACGAAAAATACCTAATATTCCGTCCTCCTCCTGTTTTTCCCACATCAACCACCCTGTGAGGTAAGTTGGGTTGAGAGAGGGTGACTGGCCCATGTTTGCATGACCTGCTTAGGCGAATTAACTTAGCCACTGTTCAAATTAATTCATGGTCTGGGTTTGCATGACATATTGAACCATAGATCAGTCATGTGGGCTGGGTTCACACAAGTTTATGTCGTGTAAACTGTTATTTTATTTTAAATGTTTTGTGCTCTCCTTCGAAACTATCCTTCATCATCCTCAACAACATTATTGTCATCTACAATGTATAAGCAGTCCTCAACTTATGACTATAATTGAGCCCAAAATTTCCATTGCTGAGCAAGGCAGTTGTTAAATGCCCCATTTTACAACTTTTTTGCTGCAGTTGTTAAGTGAATCACTGTGGTTGTTAAGTGACTCATAGGTCATTAAGCAAATCTGGCTTCCCTTATTGACTTTGCTCATCAGAAGCCAGAGGATCACAAATGGTGATCACACAATTCCAGGACAGTGCAACCGTCATAAATGCATGCCAGTTGCCAAGCCTCCAAATTTTGATAACATGACCATGGGGATATTGTAAGTGTGAAAAAAGTCATAAACCACTTATTTCAATGCTATTGTAACTTCGAACAGTTACTAAATGAATGGTTATAAGTTAAGGACTACCTCCAGTGAGATTAGCAATAGCAATACCACTTAGACTTATATACCGCTTCACAGTGCTTTACAGCCCTCTCTCACCCATTTAGAATGCTGTAGAATGCTAACTAAATGCTTGAAACCTCTCATAGAGAGCCTAATTTTAAAGCCAAAGGAATGGATTTAGGAGGAATTAACATCTCCAGTAGCATAAGAGGAGACTGTGATGCACCATCTTTTGGAGGCAGTTGGTTGACCACTGTCTCTTGCTGTTTAATATCTATGTGAAGCTGTTGATAGAGGTCAACCCAGAGTTTGGGGGCAGTTGTTACCAGTGTGTCAATCATTTTATTAATATGGTTAGTCACAGAGTCAACCAGATGTTTAGATTGGATTTGGCATTTTGGCCCACCTATCGAGCCCTTCCCAAGGACCTGGGATAGGCAGATGTTATTTGATGGTTGTCAGATATTGTGGCAGGATGTAAGCTGTTCCAAGTAAAGCTGCCTTTTGCAATTGACTGGCAGTGATTTTTGTCAATGCCGATGGTGTTCAAGTGATGAGCCAAATGCTTTGCAAGGCACCTATTAGTATTGGTATTATTTTATTACTATTATTATCTAAAGCACCTAGACCTCTTGGTAATCACAGGATGGTGCCCAGTGTGTAAAACAATTGCCAATCCTTGTTCTGCATGATCAGTCTGGTTCTGCAGACAGTTGCATTCCTATACAAATAAATGCAAAAGCGGAACTTTGTTTCCAACTTTGCAGAATGAGGAATAGAGGGGGAAACAGCCAAAATTATTTGGGTGAGATCAGCCCACACTATTCCTATGCCCTTTAAATGTGTTTACTACTGAAGCCTAAAGCAGAAGAAAGCTTAAACAACATCCTTCTTTATCAAGTTGTTTACATACCAGCATTTATACCAGCTCTCTGAAACCGGAATGGGTGCTTCAGGTGGGTGGAATAACACCTGAAAGCATCAGGCTATTTGGCTCAGACACTCCGATGTTACTGGCATCAGAGGAGAAGCTGGATCTCCATTGTAAGCCACCTGGAAATGAAAAATGAGCAAGAAACAAATGAAACACTAATGAAAGACAAACAAAATAAATGAGTTCATAACAAACATAAAATGAAATGAATGAGCCTGCCAGAAATGGTTCAAAAATAGAGTGGAAGAATTTTACGTGTGTACTTTTAAAGCCATTATCCCTCTCCCTCCCTCCCTCCCTCCCTCCCTTCCCCCAGGAAGAAACGTAGAACAATTTCACTTCCATCGCTGATTATAATGATTAGTTTAAATGGAAAAATATAGCAGTTGTACCCCAGAATATAACATGAACATCAGAAGAATTTAATATTACTTGCAATTTTGTACCAGTATATTCAGTGCACCCCCTGAGCTGCTTCATAGAGCCAAGTAGATAGAACGTTAAATGCCATTTATATTTAGCAGAATGGGGGGGGGATCAAAATTGGTTGTTTGCTGCTTCCAGCGGCCACTCGTTATTCCAGTCTCTTAACACAGCACATTGTTACAGGTTGGACGGAAGCCACTTTCAGAAAGATGAAGCAGATCCTAATTTAATGGTGGTCAATTGAGAACAAGCATAGAACTCCGTGCACTTACTAATATCTCAGATTTCTCACAGATTAAGACGGGGGGGGTGGCTGTTAAATATCTCAGCTTTTCCTGCAGACTTGACATCAGCTCTCAAGTCTGTGATAACAAAATTGCCATTATTGTTGCTGTTCTATTTCTTTTCCATTTCAGAAACACATTTCTTCTTATGTGCAAAGAGATATTCTGTATTATTTCCATCCAGCTATCATGCCTTGCTCACGCTGAAAAGTGTATTACAAATGGTGCCTTGTCATTCCTCACCTTTCAAAATGAGAATGGATGACTGAACCAATTTTGTATTTTCCAAACGCCCTGCTGAATCTCACATTGAAAAGAAGTCAGTAATTTAGCGTGTGTTTTAATGCAATTATTTGGAGGGTTTGCAGGCTGCCTGTGTATTCTCTGCACAGAAGGTTGATGGGGAATGTTACCTCTCTCCTTCAATCCCCCCAAACAGTTTTGCCTTACTGAAAATAAAGCATTTATCTTTTTCAATTTCTGTAGTAGCTGGTTATCAGGGATTACCTAGGATGAGACTCCATTGCCTCTCGTGTTGGTTTAGTAATGTTTACTTAGAAAACCTATACACTATTCACTCTCTTATTGGCTCTAAGCAGCTTACAAGATGCTGTAAAGCATCCATTAATATGTCTGTTTCTCTGTGTTTTTAAACAGAGCGACATTTAAAAGCCTAGGGCAGAGGTAGGCAACCTTGGCTCTTTTATGACTTCAACTCCCAGAATTCCTGAGCCAGCATGGCTCAGCTTGGAAGTCTCTCCCTTTCCCCTCAGCATGGCTGGCTCAGGAATTCTGGGAGTTGAAGTCCACGAGTCATAAAAGAGCCGAGGTTGCCTACCCCTGGCCTAGGGAAATAAATATGTTTTGTGCCCCATCCTGAAGTGTAGTAAGGTAGGGCTTGCTTTAACTTCAGTGGCAATTTAATGCTCAATATCACATCTGCATTCATCTTGAGATCATTCTCTAAGGAGCTGAAAATTAATGCAACTCTGGAGGCAGGCAAACTAAGTCCACGGGAGAAATAGAACATTAGAACTCATGCATCTCTGCTCTTAGTCTAGCACAGGGGTGTCAAACCAGATGCGTCATGCCGAAACCACGCCCACTTCAGCTCCGCAATGGGGGGAAAAGTCACGATACATCGCGACACGTCACGTGACGTGGCGAGTTTGACACCCCTGGTCTAGCACCTTTAATCACCACACCAAAATGGCTCTTTGTTTATCTTTACTTCAGTTGAATTCACCTGAATGGTATGGCAAGCTCTCTGGTATTTTATTGGCTGCTGTCTGGCAGCATTTCCTGGGCTATTGCCCTAATTCACAAGGCGAATCCTACCACATAGTTAACGTCCACTCAATCCAATGGGAGGATTTTCACACATACAGTGAAAACTGCTCATTTCAAGTGTTCGGTCACGTCTAATTAGCTGAAACAAAACATGCAATCTTGGCTGCCAGGCAGATTTCTATAGTACAAGCCCTACATCACAAGGGATAACAGAATACTTAGACTATGATATATTTTTCCTTCCCCTTGATTGTTTGCTAGTTCTATACCAGCCTGCTCCAGCCTGGCATCTTTGAGTTTTGTTGGACTGCAATTCTCAGCAACTCCAGACAGCATAGCAGAGACGAGACGAGACGAGAGTGCTGGGGAATGTTCCTTTAGAACTTCACAGCAGGTAGTTTTCTCATAATAAGGCATAGATTTGCATCAGTGGAGATTGCAAGCTGTTTTATGCTCTCTTTCGTATGCAGTGTTCATCGGAAAACATCAGATAGGCAGTGGGCAAAGTTTCACCAATTAACAAGGACATTAGACAATTAGTAGGATGAAATGAGAATGCAGATGAGCAGATACTGCTTGATTTACTCTTCTTGGATTTGTGCTATGCTTCATTGCATACTTAATGTAGACTAATAACCGTGTTAATATAACGTAAATGTGGCTTAAGGAAGAACCGGTAATACAAGAGGACCCTCATGGGCTTAGAATGCACATCATAATATTTTGTGCTGCCAATATTACGTTTTTGCCTTTAGAATGACACTAGCTTTGATATTACAGGTAGTCCTTGACTTAAGACCAATCAAAATTATAGTGGCCTTGGAAAAGGTGCTTTATGGATCATAAAGCACTTCCAGTCATCAAAAAGTGTCATGCAGCTCCCCCTGTGGTCAGGTATTCACAATCTGGGTGCTTGGCAACATCTTTTTCACTTATGACTTCCCCTCCCCTCCATCCACTGTGGGGAGATCCTTCGTTGGACTACAGCAGGGGTGTCAAATTGGCGGCCTGCGGGCCGGATGTGTCACATGCAAGCCATGCCTATCCCAGCTCTGCAAAGACAAAAAAATGTCACGATACATCACGTGACGCAATCGAGTTTGACACCCGTGGACTAGAGGAACAAAGTTAAAATTCTGTAGATTTTTACTTTATTTCTGCAGCCCAACAAAGGATTTTCCCCAGTGGACAGAGGGCAAAGTAAATATTTCATTGGATTGCAAGAATGGAAGTAAAATCATGAATCTCTACAGCTAAGCTTACCTCCATTCCCTGGTGAATTTGCCCTCTAATTTTACTCATACTTGGAAAATAATTGAATGCTCAACCCATATTTAGCTCAGCAAATTGATACTCTTGCCTTCTTTTCATCCTCAAACTTTTTGCTCCTTGCCATATCAAGGCAAGTGTGAGCACCCCCTCCCAACCCCAGATGAATGAATGAATGAATAAAACTTTATTATCAAAGTACAACAGGTATACAATGAGATTGGCTGAGCCTCCCTCCGTGCCCCCACCACCACAACTCACACTTGCTAGGAAACTAAGAACTATTTAATCTTATTGTGAGATAATAGAATTTTGTCAAGGGGGATGTAAAATAAAATCAGGTGAAAAACTGGTGGCAGAGGGATATAGATGTCAATGGTTCTCTAATTTACAATTATTAGAAAGATTTAAAGTAGACAAAAGAATTTATGGTTTTGAACAATGTAAGACAGAGTTTGAAATGATGAACATAATTGCTAAAATGTATCAACTGTGAAATTTGAAACAAGTAGAACAAGTGAAATAATGTTTGATACAAGGTACAAATTTTAGTTGTTGTATACAGAACAATGGGAAAAAAATCTGGTTGAAAGGATTGAAATTTACTCTCTTGTCATTATCACCTTAAAGAAAATTATTATAAGATTATGTATCACTGACATACAGTATTCCACCAGAAAAATTGTCTACAAGGCACTTCAAATTTTTCTTGGAAATGTTGAACAAGAAAGGACATTTTATCATGTTGGTGGATGTGTACAAAAGCTAGGAAATTCTGGATTCAAATGAACATAGTGATTCAGAAAATTTTAAGGATTAATATTCATTTGAGACCAGACGTTTTTCTTGTAGGATTGGTGGGCAAATAGTTTGAAAAAAAATCATGGAACTTCGTTTTTGTACAGGATAACTGAGGCAAGATTATTGCAAGCTACAATGGAGGACTAGTTGGTAAAGATGATGGTAAGACGGCTAAATTGACTTCTTTGATCAGAAAAAAAGACAATACCAATATTTATTGCTGATTGGAAGTTGCTTATGGACTTTTTGTGTAAAACAGAAAAAGGTCCTTGTGATTTATGCTTTTGATGATTAGACAGAAAGAAGAGAGTTAATTGGTAACCACAGAGTATGAGGTAAATTTATAATTGTACTTATAACTGCCATAAAGAAGATCAGAAGCTGCTTCTTCATATCTTTTTTCTTTCTTTTCTTTTTTCTTGCATTTTTATCATTCTCTTTTCTTTTTCTTACTTTGTTAGTTTCTATTAGTTTTTATCTTCCTTCTTAAAAATCTTAAAGAAAAATTAAATTAAAAAATAAACCTATGATCCATTTGGACTTTAAAACTGTTATGTAATTATTCAGAGTGTGAGAGAAAGGAAGAGTTACTTTGGTATAAATGGTTAAGAAACTGGGGAAACCTGAGTTCTAGTCCTGCCCCAGAAACAAAAGCAACTGGATGACCTTGGGCCACTTCCTCAGTCTCAGTCCCAGGAAGAAGCAGCCAATGGCAAACTACTTCTAAAATCTTGCCAAGAAAACTGCAGGGCTGCTGAACACTGAGCACCTCTATGGATAAAACTCAAGCCTGCAGATACAAAGAACCATCTTTCTCATTAGATATTTATGTAGAATATGATTTAGCCAGACATAAAGCAGTCTTATCTAACTCAAACCATTCTGCTTCTACTCATATAATTCTCAACCAAAGTGAGACTGAGGTTGGGTCACTTGGAACCATGGGAGCGGAAGTCTAAAGTGTTGGGAAGAAAGCTGATAGCAATAGCATTTAGGCTTATATCCCGCCCCATAGCGTTTTACAGCACTCTCTGGATGGTTTACAATGTAGAGCATTATTTACGTATCTGGGTCCTCATTTTACCACCCCAGAAGGATGGAAGACAGTCAATCTTGAGCCCCATCAGGATCGAACTCCTGGCTGTGGGCAGTGTTTGCATGCAATACTGCACTTTAACCACTGCACCAAGGCTCAAGATAGATAGATAGATAGATAGATAGATAGATAGATAGATAGATAGATAGATAGATAGATAGATAGATAGATAGATAGATAGATAGATAGATAGATAGATAGATAGATAGATAGATAGATAGATAGATAGATAGATAGATAGATAGATAGATAGATAGATAGATAGATAGATAGATAGATAGATAGATAGATAGATAGATAGATAGATAGATAGATAGAGGCAGGCAGACACAGAGATGATAGACAGATGATAGGTAAGCAAGCAGGCAGGCAGGCAGATAGATATAGGTCAGGGGTAGGCAACCTTGGCTCTTTTATGACTCGTGGACTTCAACTCCCAGAATTCCTGAGCCAGCATGGCTCAGCATGGAAACCTCTCCCTTGGCTGGCTCAGGAAGTCTGGGAGTTGAAGTCCACGAGTCATAAAAGAGCCAAGGTTGCCTACCCCTGATATAGGTAATAGATAGATAGACATATAGTTATGTAATTACTGTATACATATATGTTATAGAGTTATATGGTTATATAGGTAGCCAAATATTTGGCATCTCCTTTTCTAAAACCACATTTTCTTCCCTCGGGAGCAGGAGTAAGCCACGATCTGAGGCAGAAAATAAGTTGGCTTCTCCTCCTGCCTGATACTTAAATAAGCCAGGTTACTGTAACAGGGAGGGTGGTCGTTCTCATACTTCGTTTCTGTAATTATTTGATCTTTGATGAATTTGATAAATCACAACACATTATTTGACTGTATTTTTTTAAATAAATGAATATGTAAACATTTGTTTCTCTTTTGTTTGGGAAGGGTAAAGGGGTTGTCCCACCAGCAGAGTCAACTTAGGCATTGATGTTTGACACATTAAACCCAAAAAGTTCGCCATCAGTGGTCTACTCTAAGGCTTATCCTCATGACTCCTTGTACTAAATATAAAAACAAGCTGGGCCCATGTATGAACCAACCATTAAATGCACTCAACCTTCTCCTGGTCATTTTCATTCTGAAAGGGAATCCAATTTCACTGTCTATTTAGAAAGGATAAATGTTTGGGCTGAAAAGACATAGGGCCTGCATTTTCATGTTGTGATTTTCTTCCAAAGTTGCCTAATTATCCAAGCAGTTGGTTCCCTGCCTCAATGCAACTTGTGACTGCTTGCCTGTGATACTTTTTTTCCCAATTCCATCCTTCACACTTCTAGGAACAAGGTCAGCCCATGCCACCCACCCTGTAGCCTTTTCCTTTATTTGTTGTGACCACTTGGGTGATTCACAAAATGAAGTATAAATGGGCTACACCTTTACACCAGCCAGGGAGAGGGCAGAGAACCGCTAACTTGAGTAATGAATTGATTGGCACAGCCCACTTCAATTCATTACTCCTCCATGAGACAAATACATGTAAAGTGAGCAATTTATAAACAGCCTTTTTTTATCAATTTGGTGTGCCATGTTGCTTCAACTAGCAGAAGCTGATAAAAAAATGTCCTTTTCTAGAGTACTTGAACAGTGGAATACAAAGACTGCGTGATTCTTTGTCCAACACAAACTGCAAACCTCTTCTAAAGCTTATTTATAACCGATCAACCTGAAGATGGAAGGGAGTACAGTTTGTTTATGTGCCTTATCATATCTGCCATATTGATATGCTTTTATTCCTAAATGAAAAGAATATACATAACTTTACACTCAGCAACAGCTGCTGTTAACATTTCTGCTATAGAATTGTCAGGTCCCCAGCTGTTTCTCAATGTCACCATCTGGAAATGGTTGTTTAGTTGATTCATCAGTTATCAAATTACCTTTACTGATGCTACAGGACAACTATGTTCTCCCTGCTTAATCTAGATCGGGGGTGACAAACTGCTGGCTCGTGGGCCAGTTGCATCATGTGGAGGCCACGCCCACCCCAATGCAATGCAAAAAAAGTCACGATATGTCACGACACGTCATGCGGCAAGTTTGACACCCGTGATTTAGATAGAACCCTCCATCCCCAGATACAGAGAACATATATTCACTTAATTAGCTAAGTGTAAAGAAAATTCACCTCTGCTCTTAGAATTGAGAAACCCGATCCTTACCAAGCAGAATGGTTAAATTGCTAAAAACCTATCCTCTCCTACCTAAAGCAGGATACCTTCTGTTGGCATAGATATAATGTTGGCATAGATAAATACTTGTAAAAAGTTTGTTATATCTACAGTTAGTCCTTGGGTTATGATAGTAGTTGGAACCAGAATTTCCCCCACCAACAC
This sequence comes from Azemiops feae, assembly GCA_023970755.1. Lineage (NCBI taxonomy): Eukaryota > Metazoa > Chordata > Lepidosauria > Squamata > Viperidae > Azemiops > Azemiops feae. The sequence continues at coordinate 2,182,811 of JALGBA010004043.1, read as the reverse complement.
ACTATTGCAGCATGGATGGGGGTGTGGATACCATGGTGGTGGTGGAGAGTGTTGCTGGCAGGCACAGTGTAGAATTGTGAGTAGGCAAGTGCTGTGGTGGGTGAAAAATCAGCAGGAGCAGAAGCAACTGTGACTTCCTGCTGGCTTCCCCATTGAATTTGCTTGTGGGGAGCCAGCAGGGAACCACAGAAATCATGAACATATAACTAATTTCACATTCACAAATTAGATGCCAAGCGTCCACAGGGAGATTGTAACAGCCAAGGACCAGTCATAATTTCCACTCATTCAGTAACATCGTAATTTTGAACAGTTGCTAATTGAATGGTCATAACCCAAAGACTATTTGTATAATGAAGCCATCTCGGGTTGACTTTCAAGACATAGAAGTGCCTTGCAAGAAGCTGTTACTAAGTGCCTAGCACAACAAAGGGCACTGATCCTCATATTCCATACAAAATGCTGAAGCAAATGAAAGCCAGGATGATATGGGAAATCATTGTTATCATGTTATCTATGGTTTTTCTAGACTGGTGCTTTCCATACAGGTTGGCCTTCAGCTGCCATAATTCCCATTCAACATGGTTTTCTGCTTTGTACTGTATACTGTATGTATGTTATTTATAATACAGTTCAAGTATTATAAATAACATTCCAGGAAGATTTCCTAAACGACATACTGTCCTGATTCTGACCAGCTTTATCTTAGAATGGCTATAGCGTTGTATACCTTTATCTCTTAGAACTCAGCTTCATATATCCATAGTTGCTGTTAATAAGCAACTATGCCACCTGAGAAGATTTTAGAGTGGATTCTAGGCCATTCAAATAGAATTTGAGCAGTAGAAGAAGGTCCCTCTCTTGTCCTTTGGTGACACAATGTCATGGGATAGACTTCATAGCATGATTTCATGATGGTTGCACACTCTTCTCTCATGCCATGACTTAAAGACTTTTAGCAATATTTAGTTAATTCCCAACTATTTCCACATTTAGGAAGAATATTTGCCCTGGAGGGGATCCCCATCCATTCATTAAGCTTGTCAACAGTCCACATTTTCTAAAGCCTATCTTTGCAAGAATAAATCTCCACTTTAGTTGCAGTATTTACAGAGAGCACATACTAGAATTATCACACCTTGACCTTCTTGTATTTATTTATTTGGCTATCAGATTTACGTCCCACCTCTCATCCCGGAGTCTGAAGCAGTTTGCATCAAAATCTCCCTTCATTTTATGCCCGCAGAGACATCCTCGTGAAAGTACAGTGGTTTGAGAAGTCATTGGCCCAAAATTTTCATGCTTCAATGTAGATGTGGGCTTGGATTTCCCTGGTGCTAGTCCTGTAACTTAACAGCTATGACATTTTTTTTTCCATCTGTCTCTCTCAGTCTTCTACTTTTGAGGCCAATGGTGCGTAACTATTTTCAGGCTCAAAAGTAAATGCACCCTTTTTAAAGGTCTGTACTTTTAAAAATGAACAAGGGCCATGACAAAAAATGAATTAGATTGAATAGATGTTCTTTTTAATTAAAAGTAAGGCAGATTAATTGAAGACAGTTAACACAATCATTCTCCTTATATTTAATACCTTCTGTGCTATTATAAATGGCTGTTTGAATGGCAACATTCAGAAGAACTTAGAACATAAAATAGTAGAGTTAGAAGGGACCTCAGAGATCTTCTAGTCCAACCCCCTATCATTTCAGACAAATGGTTGTCCAGTCTCTTTTTGGAAACCTTCAGTGTTGGAGCATCCACAACTTCTGAAAGCAAGCTATTCCATTGGTTAATTGCTCTCACCGTTAGGAGATTTCTCCTTAGTTCTAGGTTGCTTCTCTCCTTGCTTAATTTCCAATCATTGCTTTTTGTGTTGCCTTTTGATGCTTTGGAAAATAGTTTCTCCCCCCCCTTCTTTATAGGTGCCCGTCAAATATTAGAATACTGCTATCATGTCCCACCTAGTCCTTCTTTTCATTAGGCTAGACATGCCCAATTCCTGTAATCATTCTTTGTACATTTTAGCCTCCAGCCTCCTAACCATCTTTGTTGCTCTTCTCTGCACTCTTTCCAGAGTCTCAACATCTTTTTTGTATTATGGTGACCAGAACTGGATGCTCTATTCCAAGTGTGTCCAACTTGGGTGAGTAATTTTGACTCTGGAAGTTTAGGTTGCCCAGTCCTCAACTAGATCCTAATCATGATTTTAGTCCTTGTGAAGTCATCTATTTTTTCTTCGGTTATGAAGACTTAGGGGACCTGGTGTTTTATTATGAGTCCCCTTTGAGTTGAGCTCAGCTCAGGGTGACTTCATGTAGGTTTCTTGGCAAATGGAACGACAACATGGAAGCAATTTGCCATTACCTTCTTGGGTTTATTTATTTATTTGGATAACATCAGTCTAGTGTGCAGTTCTGGGACTCTCCCATCCGCATACTAGCCAGGTGAAACCCTGCCTAGCTCTCTGAGCTCTTCCAAGGTTAAAGCTTAAGTCCCAAATTTGTTTAATAGCTTTTCTCAGCTTTTCAAACAACTTGCTCTTCTATTCCATAACTCTTTTTCTCTTTGCAAATTTTCAATCAGACTAGAAATAGCTAATAGAATAATAAGATTGTGAGACCTTAAACATATTGTGTAGAGGATCTCCTTTTAGGCAAAGGTGGCATTAACATTTCATGAAAGTTTCCAAGTAACTCTATAGTACTAACTTTAAGAACCAGTTGTAAGTACCACTTGATCAGCATCGTACGTTTGAACAGTCGCTGAACAAATAATTGTTAACAAAGGACACCTGTAAAATTAGAGGATTTCTACAGGTAGTCCTCAACTTGCAACCACAATTGGGAACAAAATTTCAGTCATAAGTCGTTGCAGTCATAAATCAACTTGGATCTGATTTTATGACAATTTTTATACTACTCAGGTGACCCTGAGGACACAGGTAAACCTCCAAATGACTTCGACAACTCTCAAAAAAGAATGCAATTGACCAGCTGTCTGCAAGGAATATAAATCCTTCCATTCCCCACCATCCAGTCAGAGATGAAGAAGCTTCTTGGATGAGAAGCAAAACGTCTTCAAAGAAAAACAAGAAAGTCCAGTTGCCTCTTGAAAAAGCACTTTTGGGATAACTATGACCTAGATGACTGAGAATCTCCATAGACAGATAATTGGAAAACTTCCAAATGCAGGATTATTTAAATCACAGGTAAAGCAGGCAGACATATTCATTTTCTTGGAAGCCATAGAGTTAAGTAATGAGAGGAAATAAATAAAAGTTGCCTGGACCATGATATGGTGACACATAAACTTGACATATGATAAAGAAAACTAATAACAAATAGATGTATTTTCAGTTTTAAAGTATCATATAGGAATGTTTCACTTAAGAGTTTTGATTCTTTTTGTATATGACCTGGATGACTGAGACAATTTTTATAGCAGTCCTTAAGCAAATCATGTGACTATTCAGCGAATCTGCTTTCTCAATGGGCATTTTTTTTGGTCAGAATTTTTTTTTTAAAGTCTCAAATTGCAATCACATGACCAAGGGGATGGTGCAACAATAGTAAGTGCAAGTACAGGTCGTAAGTCACTTTGTCCAAGGTCGTCATAACTTTGAACCGTCTTTAAATGAAAAGTCATAAGTCAAGGACTACTTGTATCTCATTTCATGACTGTCAGTTGCAAATGTGGAATCCAGTTAAAGCCCCGATTGCTAGAAAAACATGGTATACGTGCTGTGCTGCTTATGCACAGTGGCAACCAGTTGCATGTATTGCTTCTAGTCATGGTTATAATAAGAATAAGAATAAAAGTACCCCATTTGATTTTATCTTCCTGGGCTCTAAGATCACCACAGATGGGGACTGCAGCCAAGAAATTAAAAGACGCTTGCTCCTGGGGAGGAAAGCTATGGCAAATTTAGGCAGCATACTAAAAAGCAGAGACATCACCCTGCCAACAAAAGTACGTATAGTCAAGGCCATGGTTTTCCAAGTTGCAATGTATGGCTGTGAAAGTTGGACCATAAGAAAGGCTGAACGCAAAAGAATTGAGGCCTTTGAACTATGGTGCTGGAGAAGACTCCTGCGAGTCCCTTGGACTGCAAGGTGATCAAACCGGTCAGTCCTAGAGGAGATCAACCCTGACTGCTCCTTAGAAGGCCAGATCCTGAAGTTGAAACTCAAGTGCTTTGGCCACCTAATGTGAAGGAAGGACTCACTGGAGAAGAGCCTAATGCTGGGAAAGATTGAGGGCAATAGAAGAAGGGGACGACAGAGAATGAGGTGGCTGGATGGAGTCACTGAAGCAGTAGGCGTGAGCTTAAATGGACTCCAGAAGATGATAGAGGACAGGAAGGCCTGGAGGAACGTTGTCCATGGGGTCGCGATGGGTCGGACACGACTTCGCAACTAACAACAACAACAACAACCCCATTTGAATATTAGCTTATCATATATCTATGCAACACTTAATATTTGGGACTTGCTGTATTTTCTAAAGGGCTGCGTTAAATATAGGCATTAATGGGAATATAAAAGCAGAAAGGCCTTCACAGGGCTAAAGGCCTGCACAAATGAGGGCTTAGAATGGCTTACTGTAAGCTGAGCTTATTTATCTTTGTTACAGCACGGTATTGTAAAACACATTCACATCCTTTACTGCAGGCCATTTCTGAGCATTTGAGTTCTTGCCAAGGAGTGTAGATTGCACAGTAGCTGTGAGCATATGTTTAATAAGCATCATCACCACCACACACACAAAAAGGAGCTTTGCCCTCTCTTAAAGTGGCAATTAAAGAATTTTGTCCAACATGAAAAAAAGCACTGAGTTAAAGCTGTCATTTCAATATTTTTTTTTCACTTACAGTAGGGAATAGTTCATAAAAGGGAACTTCTCCTTAATTGCAGACATCACACGATTATACATACACGTGCATTTTGTAGATTATCCCAATTTGAGGCTTTTCAGGCATGCTGGATTATGCCACACTCACCCCAGCGTGATCATTGATTCTCCCAGCGTCACTGTAGGAGCTGCAGCCATCCAACTTACCTGTTAGACATGAAGTTGGGGAAGGCGGCCCTCACGTCAAGCATTCAGCATAAAATGCCATTCCAATAGATGAGGATTTTGCCTAACTAATGCAGCAATCAATCAGGTTTCCATGGTGATAGATTTCCGCTTAACCTGCAGTTCTGTGCATGACAAGCTCAACAGGGTTGACCTCCAGGTAAGTGTAGCTCAAATGGTGGTCAGCCCAATATTTTTTTTTGGGGGGGGGGGGAAGTATAAGTAAAGTTGAAAAAAAGCCATAGATTTGGTCATGGCTTTCAGCAGACCAAAGCAATCCACTCTTTCACTGCCTTCTCCTAAAGCGGTGAAGTCTCTTGAATATTTCATGCTACGCTTTAGAAAGAGCTGAAAAGAAGAGATAAAGCAGTACAGAGGAAGCTGATTTCAGAGTAGGGGGAAGATCAGCAGGTTCTCCCCTGATTGTCACTTTAGAGCTCTCATCCAGAACAGAACCAAGGAAGAACATATCTTTGAGTTCCAGAATGAAGTTGTCAAAGTCTGCCATTGCTAGAAATTGCTAGAAATGGGCAACCTGGAGCCTAGACCACCAGGCCTGATTTTGCTTCCCTGGAACTCTTCTCCTACCCAGACTGTGCAGTTCAATTCAACAGTAGAGGTTTTCAAAAAAAATAATAATAATAACCCTAAAACTCAATAAAGATACCGTGCAGGTAGCCCTTGACTTACCACCACGATTGAGCCCAAAATTTCTGAGACAGTTGTTAAGTCAGTTTTGCCCCATTTTACAACCTTTCTTGCCACAGTTGTCAAGTGAATCACTGCAGTTGTGAAATTAGTATCGTGGTTGTTAAGTGAATCTGGCTTCCCCATTGACTTTGCTTGTCGGAAGGTCTCAAAAAGGGGATCATACAATATTTATGACACTGCAACCTTCATAAAAACAAGTCAGTTGCCAAGCATCTGAATTTTGATCACATGACCATGGGGATGCTGCACTGGTGTTGTAAGTCTGAAAAAGGGTCATAAGTCACTTTTTTCAGTGCTGTTGTGACTTCGAACAGTCACTAAATGAACTGTTGTAAGTCGAGGAGGAGGAGGAGGAGGAGGAGGAGGAGGAGGAGGAGGAGGAGGAGGAGGAGGAGGAGGAGGAGGAAGGTCTGCCTATGATCTGTACACTTATCTCATTGTACTTTTGGGTTAAAAATAAGCTTTTCATCTGTTTCAACAAAGCTGTAAGACCAATTAGAACAAATAGGACAAAAGTTGCAAATATTATTTATGATTGCACTGAATGTTTACCACTTGCATTCTGAGAATGAAAAAGCCAATACTTCATGTTCAAACACTCTTTGTTTTTTTATTTCCAGCTGCTGCTTTCCACCATCTGAATCTGCAGCATTGTTTTTAAAAGCAAAACAAACAGAAAAAGGGGGACATTTTTCCCCGTTGGGAAATTATTCCATTTGATCCTTACCTAACAAAACCAGTATCCAGGTAGCACTGCCTCTCTGTGGGAGCTGTCTGATGATGCTCAATAGTGCATTATATTTGAATCTGTCATATTACAAAACCCTATGCATACTGAAAACAATTCCACTTGCCTTCCTCTAGGACACGCAGACATCTTATGCATTATTTTCATAAAACTGTTCATAAATGGAGCCACAGCCTACTGGGGAAGATTTGCATACCCCATATCTATTGCCAGTCAGCAAGAGAGGGAGGGAGGAAGCCAAAGAGAATGTATTAATTATACATGGGCTTTTTACATTGCAAAGCTCTGCTTCGCAGTGGCACACATAAGAAAAGCCATTGAAGACCGACCATAGCAGTCGCCTGCCAAATAAAATTGCTACCTCATTATTGCCCTGGAACTGAATGGGGAGGCTGCCCAGAGTTTATTATTAAAAATGAAATTAATAAGTTGTGAGCCTCCTCCAAAACCTCAGGCAGACAAAAAAACCCAGTTTTCAGGGAACAATAACACACAATTAAGCTGTGATGATGATGCCAACAGTACAAAAACTGCTACGATGGCCTTTGAAACCCATTATATATCTTGGAGATTAAAACTGTCCTCATTTCTAGGATAATTATTTTATAGACTTTAATTAGAAGATGGAAACAATGCCATTGTGAAGCTTGACTTCTACTAGCTGACACCTCTGGCTCAAAGTCTGTCAGCGTTTACGTTAATGTTGGTCCCGAAAGGACTTTCTCTTCATCCACTCTCAAGATAGCCTCCTCCATTTTGGTTCTCCTCGAGTTGTTAGCCTACTTTGAGAACATGATCCTATTCCTACCAAATAATCTATTTTGTCCATGCTGGGGAGGCTGTTTTTTTCCATCTTGATTACTTTTAGCTTGTGTGAGAGCCACTGAGAATCTCTTTTACAAGTTAAAGCATAACTGATTGCATCATGACTTCACCTATTTTGTCAGAGATGCTATTTCCAGAATAAGCAGACAAGACTCCAAACACAACAAAGGTACTTTGCTATAGTTTGAAATAAGATCCAGCAAAAGGTCCCCAAAAACCTTTAAATCCAGAGACTAGGCTTATCATAGTGAATCACTGCTTCTTCTTCTTTTTTTTAATTCCAATGGAGTTTGGGGGCATTTTGAAAGAAAGAGGCTTTAAGGGTAAGGGGACCACATCAGAACAGAATCCACCAAAACAGGCATTCTGAGTTCATTATTAATATTCATGAATGAGAGTATCAAAGCACCTAGTATACCTTATTTTATTTAAGACTATTACTTTCGTATTTTTATTCCAGGAGCTCAAGTTAACACATTTGTGAATTTTCTCCCATTTTGTTGCTACAAAACTCTTTTGAAATTGGTTAGACTGAGAAATATTTAACTCAAAATCACCCCAGTGAAGTCCATAAGCAAGTAAAGATACATAATTGAATCTTCCCAGTCTTCATCCAAAAGCTTCACTACTTGATATGCTACATATGAGGAAAGAGTTAGGGGAGGGGAGATCAGTCTCCAAAAAGCATCCTCAGCATCACTATTATTATAATGATTCTACTAATCATTATTCCCATCATTAATATCTGCTTATGCTCATGACTCGTACATGAGCAGTTCAACGCATGCAGTTGCTCTATGCACCCAAATCCTCCAGAAAGGTCTTTCCAGTTTTGGTGGAAAGTTCGAGCCATCTTGCATTTCTTACCAATCAATCAATCAGAATAGAGCTGGAAGGAACCTTGGAGGTCTTCTAGTCCAACCCCCTGCTCAAGCAGGAGACTGGCTGTCCAGTCTCTTCTTAAAAACCTCCCGTGATCACATTTGAAGAACTTCATACATCAGATTTGGACCATTGCAATGCAATTGTATAACCCTCTTTCATCTAAAGAATAAAGAAGTAGTTTGCTCAGAAGATTTGGGCTGCCTAAGCTTCCTCAGTCTCTGAAATGGGAAAGATTCCCAAATCTCATCTTGGTTCTCATCCTTGGTATGCCATTCTAGTAGAAAAATTAGCACTACCCCAGCTGGATTGTTTGTTTGTTTGTTTGTTTGTTTGTTTGTTTGTTTGTTTGTTTGTTTGTTTGTTTGTTTGTTTGTTTGTTTGTTTGTTTGTTTGTTTGTTTGGAAAATTTATATTGCTGCCTACTCACTCAGGGCAACTCAAGGAGGCTTACGGGGGGGACACAATATAAAAGAAATAAAAATAATAAAAATATTAAAATAATAAAATAATCCCCACCCCCACCCCAGTGACAACACACACTCATACCAGCCATTTAATGGGCTCCATCCCGCTCCGGGTTCCCCAGGATCACTGGCAGAACCACGTCTTCAGGGCTTTCCGAAAGTGTCAGCGTGGGGGGCCATTCTAATTTCCGGAGGGATGATGTTCCAGAGGGAGGGAGTCATAACAGAGAAGGCCCTTCTTCTGGGTACTGCCAGCTGTACTCCTTAGGGGACGGGACCCGCAACATTCCTTGCCTCCCCACTCTAGTGGGTCAGGAGAATGTGAAGATTCCCATCTTCCTCTCAAACCTGGCATCACTATCCATCCTAAATAGGAGGATTCTTGAAGAGAGAGGGAGGAAGGCAGAGGACAATCATCACAGAAGCCTGCTCAGTTGAATTCTTCCCAATTTGTGCCATTCCTATCAACTGTCCCATGGGAAGAATTTGAGAAGTTCTTTTACTTCCAAATAATATCAATTGCATTTATATTGCAATTGTTTCACCTGCTTGAAGGATACAGATCATTACAATGAGCAATTAATTGTGTACTATGATCCCATCCTGGGCTAATAATGGAGGCATCAACCATGTTCTTCACTCTGGTAATACTGGATTTCTTCACCTGTTCCAATCCGGTACTATAGGTAGTCCACGACTTAAAACAGTTCATTTAGTGACCATTTGAAGTTACAATGGACACTAAAAAACTAAGATGATCATTTTTCACACTTATGACTATTGCAGCACCCCCACGGTCACGTGATTAAAATTCAGACGTTTGGCAAATGACTCATATTTATCATGTCCTGGGGTCATGTGATCACTTTTTGCGTTGACTTTGCTTCTAACAAGCAAAGTCAATGGGGAGGCCAGATTCACTTAACAACCGTGTTACTAACTTAACAACTGCAGTGATTCACTTAACAACTGTTGCAAGAAAGGTCATAAAATGGGACAAAATTCACTTAACATCTGTCTCAGAAATTTTGGCCTCAGTTGTGGTCCTAAGTCAAGGACTATCTGTATTTGTGGTTCATCACACCAAATAGAGCCAAATTCAAGAAGAATGGCAGTTCACAAAGACTTTATAAAAGATGGAGTTTTGCTGCCTGATGGGGGCCAGTCAAAAGAGGCAACATATTTAAAACTAATTGGCCACCGTATGCCATACGTGGGCTACAATCTGATTGAAGTTTTACATATACTGTGCAAACTTGCACAAAACTTTTCCTGGAGTTGTATAACCTTAAAAATCACAGGGAGAGAGAAAGAAAAAAACTCTGGCATAGCACTGTAGCGGTAACTGATCAAAGGGGTATTCAGACTTTTCCAATATTAATCATCTTTTAAATATAGTTAAAGATAAGAAATATCACTTGGTGCACAAGAGAAATTCTGCAAATATGTCTGCTAATGTTCAGTTTCAGAATGCTGCAGTTATCAGTCAGTCACGTTACAGGCTTAGGTCATGCATAACAAAATGTGCGTTATTAAGTTGGAGTGTATAGCAAATGAGGAATGAGAAAACGCAGCTACAAAACAAAAACACCATTATAGGGCAGGTAATGGGTATCATACTATTCACTACAATAATAGTGCTTCAAATCAAATTTCTATGTCACTTTTAAAAAAGCTGTAGGTTAGTTAGATTCTACTAAAAATTCCGAGAGATAATTCAGCAAAACTGTCCCCAAATGTAGCTTTCTGCTGAAGATAAAGGAGATGCAGAATCAGACACTCCCAGACACATTAATCCCATTGAAGTAATTAATATGTTTTTCTTGGAACTGCAGAGCTTAGTAAATTACCATGACTAAAGTTGAAACCTGTTGCAGCTTTGTTTCCATGATAAATTAGCAAGAGTGAATTAGCAGCTTGTCACCAATGCTGCTCCTTCACTGTTCTTCATCTTGTCATTCCCTCCCAACATGGTGATGTGCTTCTGAAAGGGCCAGACCAAAGCAGTTGTATGTTCTGTCCACAGATGATAGAAAGACATAACTGGGGGTTGAATGGAAGGTAGACTGGCAATGCCTAAGGAAGAGAAAAAGGGTCCATGGGTGAGACCTAGATTGCTTGTTACTACATTTCATATGATTGAATGGCATATTACATTAAATGTGCATGAAGAAAAGGGTCCATGTTTTTTTTTGAATGGGGAGTGGGGACAACCAAGATTTGAAAACGTGAAGGAGGGTTAATTGTACCATAGTCTTGAATTTTAAACTCCCACATAGTGGCTCTTTTCCTCTGGGAACTAATGTTGTTTGCACACTGGATTCTTGGAGAAAATAAGGTTAGGTCAGTGGTGGGATTCAGCCAGTTTGCACTGGTTTGGCAGAACCGGTAGCTAAATTTTGTTGAGTTCAGAGAACTGGCTGAATGCACACTGCTTCCAGAAGTCTGTCCTAGGCCTTGGAGGCCTAGAGGAGGCCTCCCAGGCCTAGAACGGCCCACCGGAAGTGTGTGGATGCCACTTCCGGAAGTCCGTTCTAGGCCTCGGAGGCCCAGGCCTACATCCACGCAGATAACCGGTTGTTCAGATGTTTGAATCCCACCACTGAGTTAGGTGCATACAAAAATTCTAAACTTGTTCCTTTCAGGATGATGTGGAGGCTTTTCAGTCTTATGTAAAACAACTGTACCCATACAAGGGCCACAAAACACCCCTCTCCTAGAGTATGCCCTAATATCTATTGCAGGGCCAGCTTGCAGGACCAGCTTTAGCTTTGAGAAGGGCATTCACCTACATCAGTGGGCTTAGTAAGCTCACCTGCTTGCAACTATTCTTCAAATGCCAGGTGGGAGGGCCAAGAACTTTTAATTTTCCACTAGGTCTTTTATGCTCCATCACCCCAAAGTTTTGTGGGAAATTAAAATGTTAACTCGTGATCCGGACATTTTCATAAAATTGTGTTCGGTGTTTTACTGGAATTCTGGCCTTCTTTGTTCTGACCTTTAGAGCGATATAGATATAGAAAAGTTTCTTTATGGAGAAGATTTGGAAATGATAATTCACCCCTCACAATAGGAAAAGATAGTCTCCATCTACACCTCTCTGCCAAGGGAGTCAACTCACCAAAACCAGAATCAAGAATCGTATGCTACTGTTTTGTTTTCCCAGATAAACATTAGGCTCTTGTTTTCCCCTCTGGTTTTTTTTTTTATAGCTCTCTATTCTGTGAATCCAACTTTTGTGATAACTGAAAGGGAGTCAATAATAATATCAGGCCCATCTTCTTCCTACGCTACATTGTTGGTGTTTTTTTACTCAGCGGCTTCAGGCTATAAATATGGATTGAAGCAGTAACAAAGATAGTTTTCAGAGAGCAATCTTTTTTTTAAGCTAAGCCAAGGGTCATAATAGAACCAATGTTAACTCATATTCAGGGGGGGGAATCTCCATGGAGGTGCAGACTCCTAGAGGGTTATCCACAGCCCCTGTGAAAGTTTGTCTATCAAAAGAAGGCAAGAATTAATCTGAACCGCAAATCAAATTCTTACTGTTCACTCTAGTTCTCCTCAGCTTCATCACCGTATCTGGAAAAATGATACCAGTAAAGTGAGGAAAGCACTTGGCAAAACAACAACAATTTACAATCCATAACTGCATCTCTGCCGACATAGGCATTATCTTTTGATGTGCTTTGAAGAAATCAAATGGGATTTCAAAAAAAAGAGACGATAAAAAAAAAAGATGATTCTTTTGCACAGCAGCTGCCATGATTGCAAGAGCGATACAAATAACTATTAAGGGGTTATTTTCCTCCAACAAGAATGGATCAAAACTATCTTTTGTGGCGTGCCTGTTCATATTTTGGTGCCTAGGGGATTACTCATAAGCCAATTATTATCGCGCACCTATGCTGAGTTAAAGTGTTGTTTCAAATGGAGGTATCTTCACCACTGCTTATACTAGCCATTGCTGCTGGGAGTTGTATCTCCCTAGTGACTAGTCCAACAAGTTGGTCCTAATACTAGCCATTGCTGATGCCTCCAGAAACTTTGCAGGCAGGAGTAAAGAAGTCAGCAACTTGTTTTAGCTTTCCTTGACAAAACAAACAGCTGCAGGAAATGTTCAGCTAAGAATTAATGCCTTGCTTTCTTGCTCTATTTATTTATATAGATCATTTATACAGCTACCCTTTGTACAGAGTCACTCTCTGAGTGAGATGGGCAGTTCCTAAATTGGATAAAAATAAATAAAAAAATAAAAATAAAAAAACCATGACTGAGTTTCTGGATGGCTAAGACTAAGTAAATAGTAAATAAGCAGTAAATGTTCATCTCTGGTGGATATTCCCAAGAGTTAGAAATGGATAAAATAATAAATTAGGAAATCCAGAATTAGAGGGAATATTCATTGAACATAATAAAACCAATCCAAAGAGCTGGTGATTTAGATGCTGATAGTGGCAAGAATCATGATAGCCAGAAATTGGAAGCAGAAAATTTTATCCTTAGTTTAATAACGGTATAATAAAATTCAGTTTTATTGGAACAGCAAAAACCTTACAGAGTGGAAAAAATCTAAACCATATTCCTTTTCTGAGATACAGCAAGATTTGATACTTTTCATCAGAAAAAGTATGATAAAGAACCATCTCATTCAGATATAGAAAGATAACAGTACATGCTACTTAAAAAAAATACTAGTTTTGGTAAGCAAAACAGATTCATAAATAGAAGTTACATATAATGCAATATTGAAATGCATACAGTATATTTGTTGTCCTCAGTATTTGTTATGCTGCTCTGGATAAGCTATAGAAACTTAAAAGCATTCCCCCACCTCTATCTCCTCCAAAGCATCAAGAAAAATTTATTTACTGAATGAATAAAAGATTTTTCCTCAAGCACTAAGCAATACCAAGACATCAAATGTGCGAGTTTGATCCAGCCTTCTTTTTTTCTCCAGCCCTGGTTTCAGACTCCAATAGCCAAGGTTTGAATCATATCCATGGGTAAACTTGTTGACCTTCTGCATTCCAGAAGAGCAATAAGCACACAGTAAAGTCACGTTGGACATTCACCGAAATATATTCCTCATATTTGCAAATATTGTCTCCTGAGGCTATGCAGGGCGGCAAATATAGGCATTTTTAAAGTAAGTGTGTAATTGCAGGACCCACTTGGAAATGATAAAACAAACCCGACATGCTGTCCTTAAAAGTGAAATACAACCGTTCGCATGGAGATACCTGTTTTGCATATTTCCATCTCCACTTTGGGAATCTTTTATGCCCCACCAAAAAAAATCACTAAACGTTTTCAGGGATAAAGGAAGGGATGTGTTAGAATGTGGTTTACGTTGCAGGAGTGACTGATAGTGGATTTGGGAGACAATAGGTGTAGGACTAAGGCTAGAAAAAAATGGCTTTGGAGGTAGTTCTGAAAGCTGATGGCACTTGGTAGTGGATGGGGTTGGAGGAATGAAGGATGTGTTGCTTAAACTAGAAAAAAGAGACTGAAAGCTGCAGTTGTAAGTATCTGCTAGGGATCCCTTATGCTTGGCAGAGAATGGGAAGACCTGGAATATAGATTTCTGGGTCTCCTCTTAACCTGAGTTGGCCCTAGGAAAACTAAAGAAATGTGCTGCTCGGTGCCAGTTGAGACATCATGAATGATGGGGAAGAGGAGGTCTTTGACTGGACAGAAATGCAGTAGCAGATGGTATGGAGAGCAGAGGTTGATATGTGAAGATCTCAGACTGTTTCACGCCTGTTACTATTGGTGATATCAGCACCCCACTTAGTTTGATTACACCATTACTCAGGAGAGTGGATTCAGGTGAGGTAGTAGAATCTGGGTTGGGAGATTCTCAGGATGAAAGAGGAGAATCTATCTGAGGAAAGAATACTTGACTGAGAATACATTATAAGACTGGGGATGGGGACCTTAATAATTGGAGGGGGAGGGGGGAAGGTACTTGCAGTTACTGTTTTTACATATATTGAAATGAAGTAGAGGATGTGGAAGGGTGGACGAGGAATAAAAGGTCAGATTCTATTGCTGGCTTGGATTTTCCATATCTTAATACTGGGATGAGGGATTCCATATGAGTGGGGAGTTCAGTAAATTCCATTGCAAGACATCAAACTGAATTTGCTGTTCTTAGGAGAAGGGAATCAGCTGTATGATGCTGATCCCCATTTCTCTCCCACTCATTTTTTCATGAATCCTGGTGGCCACATTACTGCTGACCATTGTCTAAAGTTGTTAACAGGTCTATCCATAATAAGATCTTGTTCATCCACATTATAGTGGTGATAGAAGAGATGGACCTGGAATGTCATACTAAAATCACATTGGACAAGGCAGGGGTGGCAATGTTGCCCTATAAAATAGCTATCTTCCTGGATTGGGATCTATAGCAGTGGTGGCGAACCTATGGCACTCGTGCCAGAGGCGGCACTCAGAGCCTTCTCTGTGGGCACTTCTCTGAACTGCTGGTGGTGGGCTGCGGAGCCCCAGAGTGTGCCGGTCGAGGGGCCGGCAGGCTGTGGCTACTGACAGACCCTGTCAGCCCCCATGCGCTCGCTGGCCTCTGTGTGCGGGGGCCGATGGTGTCAGGCAGCAGCCGCCCCGGCCCCTGCCTCACCTTGCCCCACGGCAATGGTACCCCCACCCTGCCTCGCCTTGCCTCACCTCACCCCGCAGGATGAGCCTCCTGCCCACCACCCCACCTGAATTTCCCCCAACCCTGCCTGGCCCCCACAGGCATCCCTCCCCACGAGCAACATCGAGGTGACCACACCCACCTTGGCCACACCCACCCAGCCTGCCATGACCACCACAGCCACGCCCACACAGTGGGCCACACCCACACAGTGGGCCACACCCACCTGGCACCCAGCGATAAATAAGTGGGTTTTGGATTGCAGTTTGGGCACTCGGTCTCTAAAAGGTTCACCATCACTGATCTATAGCAACTGGACTGCAAAATTTCTTGCCTTTGTCTCTAAGGGGCAGGATGACATTACATGTGTATCATTAAGCTATAGGGGTAAAATAGGGGGTCCCTTTCTAAGCTTTTGAATGTAATCTTGGGACAGATTTTAGAGTCGCCTAATCTGCTGATAGCAATAGCACTTAGACTTATATACCGCTTTACAGCCCTCTCTAAGCAGTTTACAGAGTCAGCCAGTGGTGGGATTCAGATATGTGAACAACCAGTTCTCTGTGTGGATGCCACTTCCGGAAGTCCATTCTGGGCCTGGGCAACAAAAAATTAGCTACCAGTTCTACCGAACTGCTGCAAACTGGCTGAATCCTGGAGTCAGCATATTGCCTCCAACAATCTGGGTCCTCATTTTATGCACCTTGGAAGGATGGAATGCTTAATCAATCTTGAGCCAGTGAGAATTGAACTGCTAAACTGCAAGCAGCTGGCAGGCAGTAGAAGCAGCCTGCAGTACTGCGCCACCACAGCTCATTATTGGATGACTGCACTTTTCAGGTCCCAAGTCTGGGAATATCTGGGAATTCATAGCCTCCATGGCAGCCATTGGTTTTTTTCCAGGTATTCTGTGGTGTGATGCTTACAGGCAGATACATTGGACCTCATTTTCACCTCAGAGTAGTTGCATAATTATCTAATACAGAGGATATCACACACTCAGCCTCAGCCTTTGACCTCACCTTGCCATAGTGAAATAATTTCTTGGTCCAGATGAGATTAATTACCACCTTGGATCTCTATAGGATGAAAAATGGATCAGAGCAGTTTGTCCTGGCTTTTCATAGATCCAGATAGATTTTGATGGATACTTGGAGAATTTGATAGGCAGTTCCAGTGGTTGCCTAGATAATCATGGCAACAGGAAATTAGTCAGGGTCTTGAAATGATTGCTTCCAAGCAATCTCTTTTTGTTTGCCGAACTTGTTGGTATCTTGGTTTACTTAAGAACTCTGGAAGATGGTGGGGAAAGATGAGAAGTGAACAGATTGAGCATAGGAACAAGCACAGCTTCAGGCTATATTGTAGTAATAAAAAGTGATCTTATTTCTTCCATATTATGTTGGCATGTGGTCAACCAATGGTCTTGTTTAGAATATCTAATTCTCTCAAAGTAAAAGGTATGAATGATCAGCACAGATTCAACAAAGAATATTGCAATACAAGTAATTCTTATCCTGCCTTTTCTCCAAGAGGCACAGTTAGTGATTTTCTCTTACCATCATACACATACATACATACGTACATACACACACACACAAACACACACACACACACATGCAAGAGGATGATTAGTTTAGGCTTATTGCATATGATACAAGGCTAAACAGCTTCAATCACAAGACAAAAACGTGCTGTGGAATGGGCACAACGCACGTCTGCAGAATAGGATTCAGCAGTAAATCTTTGTTTTGTGACTTCATACAGCTTAACCAGGTTGCTGGGTTCAGTTTGGCTAAAACCTTTCAGATACACAGTACACACAGTAAGGTAAGAGTCTTTATTATACACTACATTGAAACTACATTAAATAGTTGCTTGTGCCTTGTCGATGTGAGGGTGCAGTTCCCCTTTTTAAACCTCTTGCTGTTTCTTCTAGCCTCTTCAATATTTTGACTCTGTCCAGTGTTTTATAGCCTTGAAACTCAGCAATTGTGGGTTGTAGACATATCTGACATCTGAGAATCACTGACTCCCAGCTTATCTCTCACAAACTGCTTGAATCCAAAACTGTACTTCAAGTACCTAAGGCAACTGCTTTAAAGATGCCATGTGAATGCTCCATTTTCCAAAATATCTTTTTGCCAATGAGTCTGAAAAGCTACATTATCTTAATATGAAGATTCCCAATCCCAAAGACTAGAGAGTTTGGGGAGTAACATATAATTTCTTATCTGCTGGGAACAAAAAGTAAGAACATACATTAGGTAAGTGAATGCCTATCTACTGAATACATTAGCAAGGATGACATGCAAAAAATGAAAAAGCAATTGTTCGAAGCCTCCGCCTAAAAATTTACCTCAGGGTTTAGTATATAAGCTTTCCCCGACAGCCTTTTACAAAATTATTGAATTATAACAGGAGAAATATATTAAATACAGAAGAGATAATTAAGTATCTGTAGGTATGTTTTATATGTGTGCATCTGTATATTCCCTGACTCTACTTACACCTGTGGGAAGGCAGCAACCAGTTTGCAATTCTGAGACTAAAATATCTTGCAACCTGTTCAGAAGTATCTATCTTGTGCAGATTCTAGTCTTAATCAGCATTGCTTATGGGGGGGGATGCATCTTGAATACTGGCATTCATCCTAAGCTTGGAGTATCTGACTGTTTAATCAGAATTATTTTTTCTAGCAAAAGTACTTAGACATATATACTACTCCATAGTGCTTTACAGCACTCAATGAACGGTTTACAGAGTAAGCATATTGCCCCCAAACAATCATGGTTCTTCTTTTTACTGACCTAGGAAGGATGGAAGGCTGAATCAACCTTGAGCCAGTCAGGATCGAATTCCTGGCAGTTGGCAGAGTTAGCATGCAATACTGCATTCTAACCACTGCGCCACCATGCAGAAAATATTTTTTTTATTTTTGATACCATTAAAGAAAAAAAAAAAAGTATGGGGGCCAGCATGTTAAAAAGCATCTCCACAACCCTTCTAATATAAATGAGTATTAGTGGAAAGCCCATTATGACTACGGTACATAATAATATTCATCTGGAGCTATTTATCCAATGGAGTTCCTTCAATCATCCCTATCTACCAAATTATTTCCTTCATAGTACAGAACAGAAGAGGATCGCCTGCTGTCCAAACTTCTATCTCTGTTCTGCTGTTGTTAAATACATAAAAGGGTTAAAATTTGATTAAACAAAAGCCACTCTCTCTGGGACTGTTCATACTAATTATATTCATTATTTTTTCCAGTAGTCCTGGACAGTTTTGTTTCTTTTCATACAGAGCTATAGAGATAATGTAAATTCTTCCCTGTTCATATCTTTCTCTCTTCTTGTCTTTTTCCTGTCTTTTGTCCTCTTTTGTCAGTCAATTATTTTTAATGTTTGCTGAAGTTTAATAAATATCAAGGGGGGAGGGTTCTAGCTAATTTGGGTGTCACATGTGCTTGCTCTGATCTGGATATAGGAATTGTCTGGGAGTGTGCTAGGTATAAAGACTAGAAATTTAGTTACTTTCCAACAGATTAGATCCTGTGGGCTCCTTGGTGCCCTCTGAGTTTGGTTGTTTTCTTGCAAATGTTTCATTACTAAACTAGGTATCATCATCAGTGCTAGTATGTTACCTAGTTTGGTAATGAAATGTCTACAAGAAAATAACCAAGGTCACCAAGGATCCCAGAGTTCAACCCTGATCTACAAATATTCTTTTCTATCGAGATCAGATCCTACTTCTTTGCAAGACCACACTGGGTTTCGCTCTACAAGGGTATTATTGAGCCATAGGGATAGATTGAGGACCTATCCTTGAAGACAGTGAACAAAAGGAAGCCATTTCACAAAGTTGTCAGAGCTGAGTGCATATTTGTGTGTATTAAACCCTAGGTTTCTAATTCTAGTTCTGTGCTTAGCAAGTATGCCCTCTGCAGGCTCTAATTTGAAACAGGACCCCAATTTTGGGAAAGATAACCCTTCTCTTTATAGATTTCAGGAGAGGCAACTGAATTGTGTTTATGGACATGCCAAATGTCTACAATTAGTATTCAATGAAGCTGCTATGCTATTTGCAGAAATCTTGTGTAGTTCTCCACAGCTTTGGATTGTAAATCTCTCAGGTGTTACTAACAGAACAGCTCACATTCCCAATTCAGGAATCTATTTAAATCAACAGCCCGGTCTAGCATTCATAGTTAGCCCTTTTTTTTCCGATTCCAATAATCCACTAATTTCCCCCAACATAGCCAGGAAGTCTAGTTTGTAAAGATACCAGGCATCGCTGTCAAATATAATTAAAGGGGAAGGGGATTGTTATCCTTAGAGGTCTACAATGGGAAACTAATCCAGAGATGCTGCAAGACTTAAGTTATAGTTAGGTCCAAGGACATTTTTTTAAAAAACAGTTACTAAGCTAAATGAATCAAGACAAATAAACCACATATAACAGCAAGGATCAAAATAACCTCAAAATGAATAGCCCAGCAATTAAAAAGAGAGGAAGAGAATTAGGATATTAAACAAAAAAAAAACCTCTCCAAAAACTTTGATTATATTGTTTGAAAACCTTTCTCTTTGCTGCTTGTTTGGAAAAAAGAAACCCTTATTCAAATGATACCTAGCAATTATTTACTGAGATTAATCTGGTACAGTTTCTCCTTTCAGTGTCATAGAATAATTATTTTAGCCAATTTCCTCACAATATCTACAATATTTGCTATCAATTTCATTAACTTCTTTATCCTTCTAATAAAAACATACTGCTTTACGACCCACAGATAATCCCTTCAAGATCAGTAATGGACCAAATAAAATGGAGTATAAATTACCAAGAAACACCCTGAAATAAATCATTCATCCTTTAATTCTACAAATATATATATACATATACATATACATACATACATTACATACATACATACAT